>CADDXX010001417.1:8160-26129 GCA_902810485.1 Alauda arvensis
TGGAGTTTGGGGACGGGGCGTTGTTGGGAAACCTGGCTATTGGGGTGAGACTTCAGTAGTGACATTGGGGTTTCAGGTTAGAGGTGATTTATTAAAGAAATATGGATATTGATCTAATATCAATATGCAACTGTGACGCACAAAAACTCTGTAACAGTTTAAAGTTAGAAAGTGTATGTTTATTGCAACGATGGGCAGCGTGCGGGATGGCTCCCAAATACACACCACAATGTACAGGTGATCACAGAGTCCCTTCTATTTGCAAAAGTATTGAATACCCAAAACACAAATGCATATCCATAACTCTGATACCTCCCATTCCCCTCCCTGTATGGCAATTAGCTGAAAAGCTATGAAGCATGTGTGGTCTGCCCTTTGAAATGGGTGGGTGGTCCTTTTCATGGGGAGGGGTCTCCAAAGTGATGAAGTAAAGAAGTCTTCCTTGTTCTGACCTTTCTACCTTTTCAATGCAAATGTGATAAATGAACCCTTGCTAGAACTCCTATTTCCTGTCTTCAAAACTGTTCAATGGTTTTCTGAACAGGAGAGACCTATGTCTTATGTTCCTAAAAGCTATTTATCAATTTCTGTATTCTTCATTATAACCCAGCTGACTAAACATAAAGTTGACAAGCAATCAGTTACTAGTTAATTACTAACTTTTAATTTTTGCCTGGTGTATCTGCCTACTTTAATTAATTCTCGCCAAGCTTGTTCCTGGCTAAAATCTTAACTTCTCTAAAATCCTTTATTCTCTAAAGTTCATGTTTCAGGGAGAGCTCTGCAGAAAGAGGCCGGTTTGGGGGTGGCTGCAGGGAAACACAGGGTTTGGGGGAATGGCTACAGTGAGGCCCAAGGTTTGTGGGTTGGGGGGCTGCAGAGAGACCCAGGGTTTTGTGGCAGAGGAATTGCAGTGAGTGAGAGCTGGGATTTGAGGGGCTGTGGGTGCAGCGAGGAGCAGTGTGGTGAAGGTGGGACTGTGTGCAACATGGGATCCCTCCTTGCTGGAGAGATCAGGGTGTGACTGGGAGCTTCTCCTTCTCCTCCTGGGCTGGGGTCTGGGGAGGCAGTGGTGACCTGTCCCTGCACACAGCGAGCTCTGGGGCTGTCCCCTCCATGAAGGCACTGCAGAGAGGGCTGTGGGTTTCCCAGGAGCAGGGCCAGCCCAGGAGCTGTCCCCATGGAGCTCAGGACCGCCGTGCTCCTGCCCCGTGGCTGCTCTGTGCAGTCACACCCATGGAAGCCACATTGCTCCCGCCTCCTGGTGCCAAGCTGTGTCTTGTTCAAAGTGCTGGGAGCCTTGGAAGGAAGTGCTGGAAGTGCCAACAGGCTCTGCTGTGGCATTTAAAACCTACTTTGCTTTGCTCTTGTAGTGGGACCCATGATGTGAGCCCACGTTCCAGTTGTCTTTCCAGGGTGGCTCATGGGGTGTCATTTCAGAGTGTGGGACAATCAGGACAAGTCTGAGGCCTTCAGGGAGCAAAGCTCCTCCTGAGCCATCCGTGAGGGCCACAGTGGCCAGGGCTTGCTCACACTGTTCTTGCACCCTGGTGATGCAGAGAACAGGACTTGAGAGGGTGACTTGGAACCATGTGTCAGGGTGCACGAGATTCCCTGTGCAAGGCTGGCTGTGTGGGGATCCATCAGGAAAATCTCAGCCTGGTTAGAAAGGCAGTGATCAGCCGTGGGTTTGTGTGGGTGCTGGAGAAAGGTAATGAAAACACTCAGCTGTGAGCCAGGCCTCCCAAAGGGACTGGTTTGGCTCCTGCAAAGACAATTCTTTTGCTCCAAAGGGGAGACTGTTGGATGTTCAGCTTGTTTCCTGTCGTGCTGGACGGATTGGTGGGGTTGCTACCATCCATCTCAGCACCTGTGCAGGGACAAGGGTGCTCCAACCTCAACCCTTCTGGATCGTGTGGCAGGGACCAAAACTGCTCCCAGGTTATTCCTTGTGAAGACACCTCTGACAGAAATGCTGCTGCAGTTAAATCTGGCAGCAGCACACTGAAAGGTGCCCAGGGTGAGCAGGAAGGGCCCAGGCAGCACAAAAAGCATCAGCCCCTCACTGTCCCCAGTTAGGCACTGGTGGGTGCTCCATGGCCTTGCTTTGGGGCCACAGGACTGGAATGTGGGAACAGGGCTCTGATGGAGCTGTGTCCTGAGGACAGGAGGAGCTTTGCCCCAGAGTCTGTGGTTTTACTGACTCAGCAGAGGCTTTGACAGGAATGGGTGTGGGTTCACTTAGTGCCCCAGACCTGGAGGGGCTGGAGCGTGTCCAGGGAAGGGAATGAAGCTGGCCAAGGGAATGGAGTCCCAGCAGGGCCTGAGGGAGCTGGGCAAGGGAATGGAGCCCCAGCAGGGCCTGAGGGAGCTGCCCAAGGGAATGGAGCCCCAGCAGGGCCTGAGGGAGCTGGGCAAGGGAATGGAGCCCCAGCAGGGCCTGAGGGAGCTGCCCAAGGGGCTCAGCCTGCACAAAAGGAGGCTCAGGGGGACCTTGTGGCTCTGCACAGCTCCCTGCCAGCAGGGCACAGCCAGGGGGGGTCGGGCTCTGCTGCCAGGGAACAGGGACAGGACAAGGGGAAATGGCCTCAGGTTGGGCCAGGGCAGGCTCAGGTTGGGCAGCAGCAGGAATTTCTCCATGGAAAGGGGGCTCAGGCCTTGGCAGGGGCTGCCCAAGGAGGTGGTGGAGTCTCATCCCTGGAGATGTCCAAGGAAGGGCTGGATGTGGCACTCAGTGCTCTGGGCTGGTGACAAGGTGCGAATCAGTCACAGCTTGGACTCGAGGCTCTGGGAGCTCTTTTCCAACCTCAGTGATCCTGGGATTCTGTGCCTGTAACTCTCCTGCAGCAGAGAATTCTTTGGGTGGAGGAAATATCCCTCTGGAGAGAGGCTGAGCTAAACTGGGAAGGAAGGACCAAATCCATGCTCTGTAGCTGATGTGTGCCAGCCCTGCCTGGCAGCTGCTGAGGCTTCCCCTGAGGCCGGACAAATGCCAGGGGTGTCTGCTCCAGCACTTGTGCCTTGTCAGCCTGGGGCAGGTGATGGCTGTCGTGGCAGACTGCAGGTCTCCATATCCAAACTCCAGTGCTTGTTTTGAGGCCATGGAGCAGGATTTGTGTGTCCATATCCCAAAGGAAAAGCAATCCAGGCACTCTGCTCTGGTTGGGTGGTGAATGTCCTCTGCCAAACCCCAGTTCTCTGTTACTGTCAGGTGTGGGATATCAAGAAAACTGCAGCCAGGCACTGCTCCTTCTTTGCTTCCTCTCCTGGAGAGGTGTCCAAGGAAGGCCAGGTTGGACAGAGCTTGGAGCAACCTGGGATAGTGGAAGGTGTCCCTGCCTTGGAATGGGGCAGCCACTGCTTCTCAGGGAATTCCACTCTTAGAACTCTCCCAGGGAACAATTCCTTCCCAATATTTCATCCATCCCTGCCCTCTGGCAGTGGGGAGCCATTCCACCTTGTCCTGTCCCTCCAGGCCCTTTTCAAAAGTCCCTCCCCTGTTGTGTTTTTTTTTTTTTTTTCCATATAGATACAACTATCACAGTTTACAATATTATTACCAAGAATCAGGACAATAACTAAGGGTCAGAGGTCTCCAACAGATAAGAGTTATGTGTGAGCAAAGTCAAACCACAGCTGGTGTGGAATTTGGACTGTAATTCAATCATCTGACTCCAAAAGAGTGATTCCACTTTCACATTCTACTGAAGTAGAAAGCCTGATTTCCAGGAATTACCCCACTACCTTTGGAGCAGATGAAGCCGCACCCACCAGAGAGCCAGGGCTACATAAAGAGGGGCTGGGATGGGCTTCTCCTATGCCAGGAGCTGCAGGGCACGGAGGGAGGAGGTAGGGACCTGGGGATGAGATGCAGGGCATGGAGGGAGGAGGTAGGGCCCTGGGGATGTGCTATGGGGCACAGAGGGAGAAGGTATGACCCTGGTTGCGCTGTGGAGCCGGGAGCAGCAGGGTGCGAGATCTTGTTGCTCTCCTGCCTCCTGCTCCCGGTGTTTTACCACGGCTGGGGAGATGGCAGGACAGGGGAAGAGGGGTCTGAGGGCAGTGGGCGGGCAGTGTCTGCTCCTCCGTGGGCTGCAGGAAGCCGCCTTTGCTGGCAGCCGCTTTGGGGGGGCTCGGGGGAGCCGTGTGTGCTGTGGGGGCTGAGCGGGGAGCGGGGGGCGGGGTCAGAGGTGGGGCCGGATGGCTGCGCTCCCCTGAAGGGAGGAGCGATGGGGCTGATGCTGGGGGGTTCCTGACCCCTGAGCCGCTCATTCGGCAGCAGGGCAGCTCCGTGGTGATGAGGGGCAGGCACGGCACATCCTGCTCTGTCCCCAAACACAGGGGGTCCAGTTCTCCCTCTTCCTCTCCATGCACAGAGGGTGCGATTCTCATCTCTTACAGACTGAGCGTCACCACCCAGAGCGCTCTGGTCTCCAGGACAGCCCCTCAAAGGCACCAGCCCCTCCAGAGCCTCTTTTTTCTGGGGCAGAGCTGGGGAAAACACTCTTGGGGGACTGTTCCCATGAAAAGGGGGTGCAGGCATTCCCATGGCAGGTTCTGCTGCCAGCCTTACTGCTTCCCCCATTAGCTTCCAAGGAGGAACTCGATCCTGAGTTATGCTCTGAATGTGCCTGGTGCCTCTCTGCAGGCACTGACACAGTCACATGGGGCTTTTTCCCTATTTCTGCAGCAATGGGAAGCCGAGCGGGGACTGCCAGGGGTGCCTGGGGACAGGTTCAGGCTGTGGCTGAGATGGAGTCAATGTTGTGCAGGGCAGCCTGTGCTGGCAGTGCTCCAGTGGGAGAGAATTTGGGAGGGGACAGGTGCCATGGTGCTCTCTGCAGGGATAGAGGTGTCCCGTAGTGGCTCGTGCAGAAGAAAACAGCTACGGCTGTCTCACAGTCCTATTTTCCCCCAAAGGGTAAGCGGCAAGGCAAGTCTGCCCAGACAAATCCCCAGCCCTTGGCAGTGGGGCACCCCGGTTGCAATGGGGTTAAAGGTCTTACGTGCCCTTTCCAGAGGCCAGACCAAACAGTGGGGAAAACGACCTTTCCTGCAAGGAGGGTAGTTTCGTCCAGAGATTTATTCAGAACAGCTTGGAATCTGAATACAACAGAGATTCCCCTGAGCAGAACCTCGAAACAGGGTCTGGACTCTCTTTTTAACTGGAGGAGGGGGAAGGACTAGGGAGTGGCCCTGGGATTGAAGTACAAGTGAGAGGGCGAATCCCTGGCAGGGGAGGGAGGGCCATTAGCCTATTCCTTCAAAGGCTTCCCTGGAATTTTTGAAGGGGTGACCCCTTATATTCACAGTCGAGGTTTTGGATTGGCAAGGGTCTTGATCTTAGGGAAAGCCAGGGGAAAGGGGATATTGACTAATCTGCAATTCAACAGACAGGGCTGGTACAAGTGGCTCAATTGGACAGGCTCTAGCAGTGACCTTGAGCCSGCMGTTCCCTYCCTGAGCAGTTGTCCTGCACTGAGGCTCTGCTGCCCAGGGAGGAGCTGGACATGTGCCCAAAGGAAACAATTGGTGTCTGAAACCCCTCCTGTGCTCTGCCAGCACACCCAGCTTTCCTCTGCTGCTGAACTGCCCTTGTCTTGAGCCAGTGGCTTTTTCTGCTTCTGCTTTCCCCAGTGGAGGAGAAGGGTTGGCCTCCAGTGTTTCCTGGAATCACTCTGCCGTGCTCATGGGCTGCCTTCTCATGACCCTCTGCTCTTCTCTTTCAGGATTTTGTGCCTTTCCTTCCTGGTGCTCTTCCTCCTGAGCTCTTGAGGTGGTTCCCATCTTCTTCTTCACACCCTGCCGTGTGCCCCAGGCCTGGCCCTGCCGCTGTGCTGTGTCCCCTGAGCTGGGGCCCTCGGCTGCCAGTGTCTGCTGGGAAGCCAAGGCTGGGAGCAACAGGAGCATCTGCTGTGAGGTGGGTGAGGGCAGTCAGGGCCCACAGCCCTTGCACAGATTGTGCAAGGGATCTGCAGGGATTCCCGAGGGAAAGCTGCCCCTGAAGGCTCTGGCAGGGTGCAGGAACCCTTGGATCTGTACCTGAGTCCAAGCCCTGGGGATCCATACCTGTGCTGGTAATAGTCTTGGGGCCTTGGTGGGATGGAAGCTGAGTGCTCAGAGGGGTTTTTTGCAAGGAATAAATCTCTGCAGTATCCAAATGAACTGAGACTGGGACAATTTCAAAGATTGTGTGACAGTGTCAAAAACCACAAAGGTTTCAAGGTTGGTGTTCAGTGTTCAGTGAAAGCACCAGACTTTACTGATATCCAAAAATCTCAGATTAACTGGCTGTCCTTGATCAACTCCATGGTTTAATGTGTTGTGGAAGGAAATTTAGGGTGATGATCTGGACTTTCCCTCTTGAGTCCGTAGTGGCTGTGACACATGACTGCCTTGTCCATCAGGGGTTTTTCAATAAAAAGTGACCGGCAGTGCTGGACCGGTACTGGTTTAAAAGACTGGTGTCTGCCAAGGAAGGCGGGAAGCTGCCTGAAAGGGAGAATATGATCCCCTTGTCTCCATATTATTATTCCTTTGATATTATGGGGCTTTCAAGGGAAGATACAGGAAAAGGAATAACAGGTGTTTACTACATATATGCATGTATGTACCAGGAGAAACCAACAGCAGCAGCAGCAACAGAGGCAGAAAGCCACTCCCAGCCTTGTCTCACCTGCCAGGCACCGCCCCTTCGCTGCAGTTCCGGGTACGGCCGGCAGGGGCGCTGGGGGCTCCCGGCTGGGCGGGGCGGGTGCGATGATTCCCCCACGGCTGCAGGGGGCGCTGTGGCGCGAGCTCGGCCGCCTCTGGGCCGGCAATGGCGGCTCGGGCACAGGGGAGAGGAGAGTTGGCTTCCCCTGCAGAGCCCGCGGGGAGCAGCCGCTCTCAGCGCCACTGCAGAGCCCGGCCGGGGAATCCAAGTGTAGCAAAAAACCCCAAAGCAGTGGGGGCCTGGGGGGGATTGCTCCTTTGCACAGCATGAGAAACAAGGCTCAGTTTTTAAATCTAAGTTTAATAAGGCATAAAAGGGACAGTATCCAGTGCTGGGGTGTCTCGTAAACTGCCAGAAAGCACACACTGCAGGAAAACACGGACCTCTGTACTCCGAGTCAATATGATTTCGCGGAAGCCATTTATTGTTTACAATGAGCGACAGTTATAGATTTCTGCGTAGCATAGACACACACACACACACTATTTGATTGGCTCCTCAGCCTGTCCATGAGGCTGGCACGCCCCCCCCCAGGGCACCCAGTTGGCCAGAATTCATTCCCATGCCGAGTCCACTGTTATCTGAAGGTTGCATTCTTGATGACCAGTTTCCCAAGCCTCTTAGTCTTATTTTAGCCCTGTTTTTCTCTCAGCGGCCTTGGTGGATTCCTGAGGCTTGAGTAACAAAACTGCAGGTGTTCAGATAACATCACAGGGAGTTTGGACGGTACAAAGATTAGCTTAACTCATATTAATAAGCAAATATATTGCTTTAGTTCCCCCTTTCTTTTTCTTGCACCATCCACACTCTCTTCACCGCTTTCTCCATGAGATGAGTCACCAACCTTATAATACATGGAATAATACAAAGCAAGAAAATAATAAGTAGCAACAATAGCAGTCCTCTCTTTGCAATATCTTTAAACCATCCTGTGATTCTCCATCCCTCAAACCATCCATTCAAACCCCAATCACTAACAGTCAGCTTCATGTTGTCTTACAGTCATTTGAGTTTCCTGTGAATGGATGATACTATCTACATCAATGAGTATCTCATTTGCAATAGCTGAAGTGATATTTAATTGCTTAGCTGTTCAACATCTTTACTTATTAAACATAGTTAAAGCTTGAGCAGTGTTGCCTTTTCCAAGGCGCAGCGACCTGGTTCAGGAACGGCATGGCGGCCACACCCAGGCCGCTCAGGCCATCAGCTCACAGACACCAATGTGGTGGATGGCAAATGGCATTTATTACTCTATATCATGGGGTTAAATGTCAGGGGGCTTCACTACATCACAGGGGGCTGGTTAGGTCTAACTGGGGTTAGTAAAGGAATGGAAAGTTACTGGAGTTAGAGAGGTCRCATACCACAGGGGAGATAAGATACTACACAGGGATGATGGGGGAAGGGTCCTACTTCTTTCCATTACATCGCGAGATCTTCCGGGCGCCTGTCTTTATCTACCACATCCCCTCCCCCCCGCATGATAAATTAGTTAGTCATACATATAAGTACTAAAATGAGGTACAAAATAATAATTTAATAAGGGGAAAGGGGTTTAGTAAACCTGAGTAAACTCTGCAAGGTCAATTAGAAAAGTCTTGCACCTGACAGTGTTCACAGTTTGGTTTACAGCATTTGTTGTCGGCCTACAAACAGAATGTTGACCCACTCCAAGCAAGCCTGAAGGAATGAGACCAGCTTGTTCAGCAGGCAAGGTCCTATGGTGAGGGCTAAACCCAACATCATCAGTGGACCTATTAGGGTAGAAATTAGGGTGGTGAGCCATGGTGACCTATTGAACCAGGATTCGAACCAACCCTGTTGGGCTTCCCTGTCTTTCTTTCTCTGAGCCAATCTATCTCGGAGTTCTGCCATGGAGTCTCTAACGACTCCTATGTGGTCTGCATAAAAACAGCACTCCTCTCCAAGGGCTGCGCAGATGCCTCCTTGCTGCATAAAAAGAAGGTCCAGTCCGCGTCAATTTTGCAGCACGACCTCGGAGAGGAATGAGACGGGTTTTTCCAGGAAGGAGATGGATTTCTCGATGCGTTGCAAGTCCTCGTCTACGGTGACCTGCAGTTGAGAGAGGCCTTGGTTCTGGGTGACAAGAGCTGAAATACCTGTGCCTGCGCTGGTTGCACCCAAACCAAGCAGCATGGCAATCGTGATGCTTGTCAGCAATTCTCTCTTCAGGAGCCGGTGGTCTGGGTCCTCAAAGTAGAGGTATATGTCATCTTCCCTGTGGTACAAAAGCCTGGGAACAATCAGGACCTGTACACAAACGTCTGCAGAATCGTTAAATTTAGGGAGGTACACACAGGGACTAACGCCTGTTAAATGGCACACCCACATTCCCGGCTGGGATGGGACCATCCATTTTCGGGGTCCTCTCAGGGGTGTGATCACCTTGGCACAAATGTTCCCCCTCCGCCTTGCCAGAGTCGCGTTGCCGAAGCATATGACTTGGCCAGTGACGTAGTTTAAAGTGATTCTTCTCTGGGGGGTATCCCATCTGCATTGGGAAGGATTATCAGCCATAGAGTAACTAAAGGAAGTGTTTAAGGCGATTGCCTCGTAAAAAGGAGGTTTTTATCCTTTTGCTACATCGTAGCAAAGCCAGCAGGAATTAGTTAGGTTCGGGTTGGATTGGTTCAGGGAATTGAAAGAGGCCTCTACCAAGCGGAATATGGATTCTAAGTCAGTTCCGGTTAGGTGGCCTACCTGGTTGGCATTCCTCGATTTGGGTGGAATGGCGGTGGGTTTTGTGGGAGGGACTTTGGGATGGACAATGGGTTTCTCTCTCAAAGGACTTTCAACTGTTAGACTGGGTCTGGTTGTTACAGGCATTGATACCTGGAGTTTGATGATCTCTACATCAACCATAGCTGATGACTGTGAGATGACTGCTGTCCATATTTTGCCTGTGACCCAGTCTGGGTGGTTTGGTTGTAAAACGGTTATGTTGTACCCAGAGCATAACTGAAGTTTGGGTATCCATTCAATGTTCACGCATTCTATGTCGCCGACGACACCACGTCTGAGAGCTGGCGCTCTGCAGCCAGTGTGCACCCAGGAAAATTGTATAAATTTATCTGGCGACGGAGGGTCCCACCCTCTCCCCTCTGGCCTGGTGTCTGTCACAACTGCTTTGCAGCCCCAGTGCCCACAGTATCCCCATCCTGGGCGAGCGCAGTAGCATTTCCCCGGATTAGAGGCTGGGCACCAGTAGGACAGATACATGATCGTGTAGCGTGGGTTGTGGGTGTGGAATCTGTGCACTCATGGGAATAGATCAGCAATGTGAAACACAAAGGATGGTGCTTCAGGAGTGATAATTTCTATAAAGTTTTTGTCACTGCCTATACGTCTCAAAACCCATCGGAATGGCTGGTGGGGATTTTGGCCTTGATAGGCTCGACCGCTGATTAGAAACCCCAAAAGTAGGATCACACAGAGGCACCTCTTCTGGTTGGGTCTTACCAATACTGGTTTCTCAGGTTCTGATGGTGTGTCTTCTTTCGGGACTGGAACGTAAGCATCACGAGGGCGTCCCAAAAGCAGATCTTGTAAAGAAAGTCTCAGGGTTTTCGTTAGTTTTATTTTGAAGATCTGGTTTGGTTGATTTAAGTGGACACCATTTATCTCTGCCATCTTTTTTAACAGCTGCGTACCCCCGCCCCGTGAGCACTAGCCTCCAGCCTTGTTCCCATTCTCCCAATTCGTTCTTAATGACACCTTGTGGGCCTTCTTCTAGTGCTCGAGTAGCCCAGTGTTTCTGGGCAGGGCTGCTTGTTTCATCTCCTCTAGGGAACTGATTCAGCGCTAGCAGAGCAGTGGCTAGTATGCGCGCCTGGTCTCCTGGGGGAATGGAATTGGCAAAGCCCTCTGGCTTTGCTAATACTTCTAATTTGGCTTTCAGGGTCTGATTTGCCTGCTCAACAATGGCTTGCCTGGTGCTATTGTACGGGATGCCATGTACCAGAGTGATACCCCATTTTGAAACAAATGCCTGGGTCGATTTTGAAACAAAATTCGGCCCATTGTCTGCCTTAATCTGTTTTGGAGTACCAAGCCATGCCATGGCTGTCAGCCAATGCTGGATGGTTGCTTTGGAGTCAGTTTTCACGTGTTGCGTGGCCACGATCATTCCGCTGTACGTGTCTACAGTTACCGCAAGCTATGCCCGGGTGTTTTTCAACTGACAGAGTGTAAAGTCAGTTTGCCATATTTCCGAGGCTTTGAAGCCTCTGGGGTTGACTCCGCTGGACCACAGTGGTGATTTCTGGCAGTGGGGGCATGTAGCCACAACATGTTTTGCACCTGTGGTTGAAATCCCGCATCTTTTTGCCAGTGCTTTAGCCCCGATGTGGAGCGACTCATACAGTTGGCAGGCATCTCTCAGTGTCCACAGTCCTTTAGCTACGGCGTCTGCCTAGTGGTTGCCGGTCTGAAAGAATCCCTTGGTCGGATTATGGCTATTGATGTGGATGACAGATATGGTGCCTTTTCGTGAAAAGAGTGCTTCTTCGAGCATCATGGCCTCTGTGGACGCTGACATGCCAGGTCCTGACATAGCTAGGCAGAGCTTGGCCACAAATATGGAGTCAGTCACGATGTTGAGGTGCTCTTCTGGGAACAGTCCACATGCCAGCACTATGGCCGCTGCTTCGAGCTGCTGGACCGAGAGCGCAGGGTCGGTTGTTTTGACACACTGCCACTGTTCCCCTGACTGCCACACTGCTGCTGCGGTTGAGGTCAGCGAAGATGCGTCTGTGAAGACTGTTAGTCCCGGTTGCAGTCAGTCAATGATTTTCGGTGGGAGGTCGATGTCAATGATCGCCAGCAGCTTAGTCCAAGGAGGTGTTGCTGCATAGCAGATTTCTCCTCCAAAGCTGGCGAGAGTTAGGGCTAGAAGCTCTGATACCGCCGTTGATTGCGTGGAGAGCTTTTTGCGGAAGGGCAGGTATATCATGGCAGGTTCAGTGCCTAAGTGCCTTAGGGCAAGTTTTCTGCCTTTCATGATGAGCTTGCTGAGACACTCAACTCCTGGGGAAAACGCGTGTGATGGTTTTCCCAGGACCACCCACTATATTGGTTGGGCTTTTTTGGGGGGCCCTTGGGCTAGCGCTCCTACCCCCCCTTTTTTCATGAAGTGGACATACAGATCAAGCAGTGTGCCCAGGTTCCATCTGGTGAGTGTGCTCATGGACATCTGTGGTTCGATGAAATCAAGCGAACACGTTGCTTCTGGTGTCAGAGTTTTCTGCTCCCATGGTTTGTTCCCTTTCAAGAGGTCATTTAGGGGATCCATGACCTCGGGAGGAATCAGGACAATGTTGTGCAGCCATTGCAAAGTTCCTACCAGCTGTTGCATGTCGTGGAGCGTCCTGATGTCCCAGTGGATCTTTATCTGGGGAGGGGGTCACGTAGGAGTTTGTGATTCCTACTCCCAAAAAGGTGACCCATGGTCCCCTCTTAATTTTGTGCTTGCAATGTCAAAACCATTTGTTTTTAGAGTCTCTGAAACTGCTGACACTAGTCGGTCTACCTGCCTCTCTGTTGGTGCAGCAATCAATATGTCATCCATGTATTAGATAATGGTTGCAGCTGGGTCGCTGTTCCGGACTGGCGCTAGTGCCCAGTCCACCATGATCTGGCAGATGGTGGGTGAATCCACCATTCCTTGAGGCAAAACTCTCCACTGAAAGCGCAGGTTGGGCCATTGACTATTCAGGAAAATAACAGAAAAAGCAAACCACTCTTTATCTTCATCATGCAGGGGTATGGAGAAAAAGCAGTCTTTAATGTCAAGCACAGCACAGGGCTGTCCTTCTGGTATCATCGAGTTCATGGGCAGCAGAGTTTGGACAGGACCCATTGATTGGATTTTCTTGTTTACGTCTCGCAAGTAGTGCAGGAGGCGGAAGCCTTCACCAGACCGTTCGGGTATTACAAAAACCAGGGTGTTCCACGGGCTGGTGGAGGGCTCTAGGTGGTTCTGCTGCAGCTCACGGCTAATTAGCTTGAGAAGAGCAGTCATTTGAGGCTCTGACAGGGGCCGCTGCTTGACCCACACTGGGATGGATGATTTCCATTTCAATTTGATGGGCAGTGATGGGTACGCAGCAGCGGCCCCTAGAGTAAATTTGTCACCCTCACTTTCAGCAGGGCCAAGGCATCCCTCCCCAACAGGGTGTTAGGGTCCGCAGGGCATCTGCGGAGTCCTAATAGGTTCGTTTTAGGGGGATCTCAGAGCGCAGAAGACACAGCACAGGGACAAAACCAGTTCAAATCAACAATGCACTTTTATTCTGTGCCAATCCACAGTTATGCGATAGTGGGAGAGAAAAGGAAAGGAGAGAAAGAGAGAGAAAAGAGGGGAAAAAGGGATCAATAGCTACCACGGAAAAGAGCCGGAATCCTCGAGGCAAGATGAGCCCATAGATGCGTCTTCTTCCCGTGGGGTACGTACAAAGATAGGGTCCAAAAATGCACAGACTTATAGGTCTTCTTCAAAATGAGAGGCCTTTTGCCAGGGTGGGGGAGTAACTTGGCCGAGAGGCTGCCATTGCCCAAAACCAGCTGCACCTGGTCAAGGTCTGGTGAAGGTAAGTCATTTTGACCCGTACACAGGAACAGAACAAACCGGGTGAGCTCAGTCCATTGTTCCAATCTCTGGTCCAGTGAACACACCTGCAAATTCTGGCAGGCCTCTCTCCCCCCTTGGACAGGCCAGAGCATTGGAGTCGGGGGTCCCAGTCCTTGAGACCCTTTGTTGACAGTTGTGAGGCAAAATGAGGTATCTCGAACAGACTCTGACACAGGGGTGGACTCCCTGACAGAACATACGGGAAAAGGGTGATAGTTTTCTCCGGGCCTCCTTCAGTGTAAAGTGTCATTGCTATCAACTGAGTTCTTTTTCGGGCCCGAGATAGTCCCCCAATTCTGCCCACCATGCGGGCCTCCTCCAATTTCCAATGTAAAGGCCAATACCTTTCTGGGATAATGGAGATGTCTGACCCTGTGTCAACCCAGAAGGGGAGACTGATAGCAGAGCTGGCAGGGCCATTGTGGGGATAGCAAACTCCCCACACTATCAGTGGGTCTTTATCCACCTTCATAGTGAAGGCCACCCAGGGATCCCGCTCCCCAGGGGTTGTCCCTGGTGTTCCTGAGGTGTGGACGGATCTAGCTGAGCCATCGGCTGGGCCACAAAGTTCTTCATTTCTCAAGGGGGCTGTGGGTGTGGGGGTTCCAAATAATTGGGGCAGGCACAGTTGGGATTGGCATAGTTGGGATTGACATAATTGGACCGCTTCATGCTCCAAGTGGGAGGGGGCTGTGTGTGGCCCGGATGTCCCCTCCCTCTCCTGTTTCTCTGGGGCTTAGACCTACATTCTTTGGCAAAGTGTCCCTTTTTTCCGCATGCCCAGCATAGCCCCCTGGGCCACGCCTGGCATGGGGGGATTGCTGTTGTTAAGTGCCCTGACTGGGGGCAGTTTACTGCAATGTGGCCAGCCTGGCCACATGTGAAGCATGCCATTACACTGATTATCCTGGTATGGACAGCTGCCTGGATTTGGGCTTGTTGTGCTTCTTTCGCGACATGCCTAATCATGCTTGCGATACTGGACCCGGCTGGTAACGACCGCAAAAATGTCATTGGTGGCCAAATTGCACTGTTGGCGCAAGCACTCCGCTACCGCAGGGCCCTTTGCTTCCGGGGGCAAGGCTAAGGAGTCGACTGCTGCCTGGAGGTGATCCACAAATTATGTAAAACTTTCGCTCTCGCTTTGCTTTATTGTGGACCATGGGGATGGTCTCGCAGTAACTCTACAGCCAGTGCAGATAGCTTCTCTGGCGGCACGGGTGGTTACTATGACTTCCTGGGTCCGTAGGCCCGTGGCCTGCGCTTAGGGGCTGATCATGGTAGGGTCTGTGCCCATCAACTGCTGTAAACTGGAGCCGTGCAGAGGGTGATCTGCCCCGGTTACTAAAGCTAGCTGCTTTGTGCAATTGTCCTCCCATTCTTGTTTAAAAACAATCATCCCTGCCCCATCAAAAATCAGCCTGCAAGTCTGTTTAATGTCAAATGGGAGCATGTCGTCTCCTCCAAGAATGCTGTCAATGAGTGTGTTGACCATAGCTGAGTTAATTCCTCTGTCCGCAATAGCTTTGACAATTGCTTGCACATCTTTGGGATTTATGGGTGAATAAGTCCGCTGGGCTCCGTCCTGCCCTCCCACTCACACGGGGAATGCTAGCTTGGCTGACGGGGCCCAGTCCACTGCTATTTTTATTCTTCTCCAGTCTGTAAGGGGAATCTGTTCCCTCTCTGACCTCCCATTAGCCCAATTAGAAGCGTTAGAGTTATTGATTTTATCTGCTTTCACTCCCTCCTCATCGGAATTGGAGTTGGCTATGGACCATCTATCTAGCCAGTCATCCCAGCTTGAGCCTGACTCAGAGCCGGAAGTCGACTGGCTAGGTGTTTCTGAGCTCCAGGGCCTTTTTGTTGGGCTGCGGCCCTGCCCCCTCCTCCTGGGGTTGGCCGCCTCCTGCTACGGGAGGCCCTTGCCCTGTAAGGGCATGTTTTCAGGCAGGCGCTCTGATTGGCCTTCCGCCCCCCTCCCACATTCTCCCCCCTCCCCTGTTCCCGTGCGCAGGTGAATTCAGATAGGCGTCCTTTGTTCTCGGTGGCCGCGCACACAGTCACCACTGGAGTTTCTTTGTTTTCCCCGGCCACGCCAGGGCTTCCCCCGGGCTTCCCCCATCTCCGCCGGCAGCACCCGCGGTTTCCCCATGCTTCCGTGGTTCGGCGCCGCGTTGTAGCGCGTAAGGAGGAGGTCTGTCCCAGACCCCCCTGACTCTGCCCTGGTGGCTGCGGTGCTGGCCTCCTCTGCCAGTGCCCTCCAAAATGACTGTGCGCGCTTCTCCCCCCTGGCAGGTGAGTCTGAGCCCAGGGGCTGCGGAAGGGGCTCTTTGTCTCCGGGGAGACTGCTCTCCTCCGCAGTCTGAGTGGATACCATGACTCCCAGCTGGGGGATGGCTAGCAAGCAGTTTTGCGTGGCTTTCCAAGTCTCCTGTTCTTGTAGGGCTTTTTGTAAAGCCTGTATAACCCTCCCCCATGATTTCAGATTCTTCCCTGAGCCTGAGGACATAGTGTCCTCAGCCACAGCTTTAGTACATTTATCCCATATTGTTAGGGTCCGCAGGGCATCTGCGGAGTCCCAATAGGTTCATTTTAGGGGGATCTCAGAGCGCAGAAGACACAGCACAGGGACAAAACCAGTTTAAATCAACAATGCACTTTATTTAGTGCCAACAACAGTTATGTGGTAGTGGGAGAGAAAAAGGAAAGGAGAGAGAGAGAGAGAGAAAAGAGGGGAAAAGGGATCAATAGCTACCACGGAAAAGAGCCGGAATCCTCAAGGCAAATGGGCCCATAGATGCGTCTTCATCCGTGGGGTGCGCATGAAGATAGGGCCCCAAAATGCACAGTCTTATAGGTCTTCTTCAAAATGAGAGGCATTTGGCCAGGGTGGGGGAGTAACTTGGCTGCACTGGCTGCCATTGTCCAAAACCAGCTGCACTTGTCTGTGGTCTGGTGAAAGTAAGTCGTTTTGACCCGTACACAGGAACAGAACAAACCAAGGTGAGCCTAGCCCATTGTTCCAATCTCTGGTCTAGTAAGCACACCTGCGAGTCCTGGCAGCCTTTCTCCCCCCCCTTGTACAGGCCAGAACCTCGGAGTTTGGGGATCTCAGCTCTGAGACCGTTTGTAGATAGTTGTGAGGCAAATGAAGTATCTCGGACTGACTCTGACACCACCCCGTGAGTCATGACTGGCGACAAACATCAGCAAGGGTGTCTTCAGGGCTGGTACAGCGGGGGTCTTCGGCGGTGTTATGATGTCTTCAGGACTCGGTACTCATTCCGTTTTTGGCAGCATAGATCCCAGAAAAAAAAAGCAAAAACAGGCAACGGAGAGAGAGAGAGAACAGACAAAAAGAAAGACAGAGAGAGGAAGAGAAAGAGAAAAGAAAAGATAGGAAAATCAAAACAAAATAAATCATCAATATAAATTAATATTTTGGCTATTTAAACAATTTTCTTATAATCAAAGCAATTTTCCTTAAAACAATCAATAAATAATTACAATCAATATTAATCATAAAAATTCTTAAAACAATCAAACAAAACTTAATTCAATCAATAAACAAAATTTTCTAAAATTCTTAAAATAATTCTTAAACATAAGCTAATCTTTTAATCACTCTATAATATAAATGCTAATAATTATATAATRTGATTAAAACAAACAATATCACTTCAAGTAATCCTAAATTAATTTGCTGCTGCAAGTTTACATTCTCATGGTACGCCTTGTGTCAACAATGTCAGGGGCGTCTATAGGAGAAAAGACACTGATTAAATTGTGTGCAYTCATTATAGCCATCAAATGTGTCAGCCATTTCATTATTCTCCAATTCATAATGAATAAAATTGCCAATAAAACGAAACCAATCAAAACCAAGATCAAAAGAACAACAATGGGATGACATATTTTGTTTAGAATGCCAGTAGCAGTCGGTGACCACCCAAAAAGTGTGTCCCACCAYTTATGTTCAGCATCCTTTTTTACCCTTTCTAAAACACGATGTATTTTCCTTACGTCATGATGGACTGTGAGCAAAGTCTTCTGTCCATCTTTCTTGATCTTTTCCAAAATTTTGGTTAGRTCYTGGTGAAGTAACAATTGCTTARTCAAGTTAAGATSCATTCCAATAGGGGTAGGTGATAACTGATGTATCAGTGTAAAATTAGATTGCAAAAGTTGATGTGATGTAACTGGGACCTTGTAATTAAAATCACATCCTGTAATCGTAGTGAAATTACAAGCACAAAAATTCAAATGATTTTTAGTATCCACTACTACATTTTCTRTAAGTGCTATATCACAAGCAGTCCTAAAACAAGCACATCCCCCACATATATATACTAAAACAGTCCTAGGGTTCTCCTTGGGATGTATCTCAAAGTGACAAATATTCTGCTCTGTATCCAAACATATATCYTSGGCTATGAGTGCATTACTTTCRCAAATGAAACCTTGTTGTTCCCTAACAATGCAAGATTCTAAATTAACAGTTTGCCATTTTCCACTAATTTGACGGGCCCACTCTCTATGCTCAGTGGGATAGAGAACAGCTCCATCGTGATTCAGTCCTAATGCAATGACAGGGAATAT
>CADDXX010001417.1:28173-39819 GCA_902810485.1 Alauda arvensis
TGTGGTTTCAGGAGTCGTTTCAGAAGACCATTGGTTCTTTTGACAATTGCATTTGCCTGAGGGTAATAGGGGGTGTGAAAGGTCCATTTTATTCCTTCAYTCTTTGCCCATTCTTGTACCACTTTTGCAGTAAAGTGGGATCCGTTATCTGATTGAATCTCTTTTGGCCTCGGGAAAGTGCCAAACCATATCTGTAATGCTATAACAGTGTTTTCTCCAGTGGCTCTTTTAAAAGCCTCAGCCTGAACTAATCCTGATATAATTTCAACTCCCACTAATACAAAATGTTTTCCTCYTGATTGCTTAAAAGGACCAATATAATCCACCTGTCATGTGTCCCATAAGCCTTTACCTTCTCGCAGGTGTAGAGGATCTTCCTCTAAAGGGTGTCTTTCTAGCYGTCTGTGACACTGCTCACAGGCTGAGATACAAGTCTTACACATTTCTCTGGTAACAGGCCAACCTCGGGCATGTGCTTCTCTGTATAAATCTTTAGCTCCTGTGTGCTGTCTCTTTTTATGCAACCATTCTAACAAATGTTCCCAATCCTCAGTAATTTCTTCCTTTTTAGGGGACTCAATCTTGCTAATTCATCTACTTTATTATTCCATTCTCCCGCTGGACTTCCGTCTGTTTGGTGGGAAGTGACCCATCCCACAGCAAAATTCCCTTGACTCGCTATTTTTAGTATTTCTTGCCATTTCTCTTTCTGCCARACYGGCATTCTGTTTACTTCCCAATCATTCTGCTGCCAAAAAGGCAGCCACTCAGTGCACCCTTTAAATACCGCATRGGAATCAGTGTAGATGCATACAAGAGAACTTTTCTGTGCCTCTCTCTGGAAAACACTCCAAACAGCTATTAGCTCTCCAATTTGGGCACTGCCTTCCCCTTCTGTGATAATTTGCTCACCAGAGGAAGTGTGTAAGGCTACAGCCCTGTATTTCCAAGTTTTCCCTTCTTTTTTTGCTGAAGCATCAGTAAACCAGGAATCTGCTGTTTGCTCAGGGGAGAAGGGAGGGGCTACTTTAATTATTGACACAGGTTTTTCTTGGCTGGTGTTCAGGTTTTCTGTTTCTTGTATTGTCAAATTTTTTACAGCCCCCTCAGTGATAGAAAATATGTTACACTAATGTTCCATTCTTGCATACCATTTTAGAACTGAGGCCCTCTGAGTGACCCCATCTGGAGGTGGGGTTCCAGCAGTTACTATTTTGATCACTTTAAAAGGACCTCTCAATATAATTGATTGTCGTCTAGTGATTTTTTCTACTTCTATGAGAGCCTGAGCAACAGGCAACAAATAATCCTTTCTCCCAAATTGTGTACCACTTCTCAGYATCTCTAAAGCCACGGGAGTAAAAGCTGACAGGTCTGGTAGGTCCATCAGGAYACCTCTGCCATATATGTACAGACAGCCCTGACGTGGCAAAACCCCATTCCACCYGGAATGGATCTGTAGKGTGAATTGGACCTAGAGCTTGGTGTGCTGTAGCTTCRAAAATCAGCAATTCTAAAGCCTCTTCTTGAGAGGGGCTCCAATTCCATTTTACYCCTTTTCTCAGTCGATCATAAAGGRGTCTCGTAATAATTGAGAAGTCTGGAATGTGTTTTCTCCAAAATACTAGCAGCCCTAAAGCTTGCTGTAATTCTTTCCTAGATTCAGGCATTTTAATCTGATCTAAAGAGGCTAYTGTATATGGTGGGATACATGTCATGCCTCCTTTCCACCAAATTCCCAGGAATTTTACTTCCTGAGATGGTTTTTGTATTTTTTCTGTAGGGATCTGCAAACCAAGGTTTTCTAAGTGAGAAATTATTTTYTGTTGAGTATCCTCCACTACTTCTTTTTCCTCTCCTCCTATAAGGATATCATCAATGTATTGGTAGACAGCTACAGTATCAGGTTTGGGTATGGTTTCTAGCTCTTGGGCTAAAGCATGGTGGGTTAAAGTGGGTGAGTGCTTGTAGCCTTGTGGCAATCTTGTGAAGGTGTATTGCTGTCCTTCCCACACAAATGCAAAACGATCCATGTCTTCAGGTTGTATAGGTATCATAAAAAACATATCTTTAATTNTAAGTGAGAAATTATTTTTTGTTGAGTATCCTCCACTACTTCTTTTTCCTCTCCTCCTATAAGGATATCATCAATGTATTGATAAACAGCTACAGTATCAGGTTTGKGTATGGTTTCTAGCTCTTGGGCTAAAGCATGGTGGGCTAAAGTGGGYGAGTGCTTATAGCCTTGTGGCAATCTCGTGAAAGTGTATTGCTGTCCTTCCCACATAAATGCAAAACGATCCATGTCTTCTGGTTGAATAGGAATCATAAAAAACATATCTTTAACATCTATTGTTGCCATGAAAGAGTGGGMTTTTTCTTGAATTGATATTATTMRTTCAGCTAAATTTGGGACAGCTGCTGTGAGAGGGTCTGTGTTGGCATTAAGCCTGYGRTAATCAACTGTCAATCTCCATGTACCATTTGATTTTTTAACTGGCCAGATAGGCGAGTTAAAAGGAGAGTGAGTGTTAACAATTACTTCCTGGTTTTTCAGTTCTTCAATKACTGGCTTTATGCCTTCTTTGGCTCCAGATGGGAGGGGGTATTGTTTTACCGAAGTGATTTTACTGTGTGGGAGAGGGGGGGCTGTTCGAAGCAGCCTGATATTTAGGCGTGGCGCTCCAAACGACCAAATTAACCCCTCTGAGTCTTYCCATTGTTTTCCTGCAAGTATGTCCATCCCTAGCAAATTATCTGGRATATCTCCAATAACCATTTTGACAACTGTTAAGTTATCGTCTCCAGGTAATGTAAGTTTTACTAGGGCGATGCTCATAGGTTCAGTAAAACCTAAGGCATTTAACACATAGCATCACTTCTTGCTGGCACAAATTCCACATTTTTGGGCATCCTCATTTTTTAATGCACTAATTTGAGCCCCTGTGTCAACTACAAATGTTATTAATACGCATTTGGGGCCAACTATTGCAGTAATCAAAAGGTCACCTGTTCTCGGGTTTTTTGTGAGCATTCTCAAAAACAGCCAGTCTCCGTCCCTTCGCCCACTAATTAGAGACAGAGTTTCTAGTTTAAAGGTAAGTTTTTTGTYTCTGTTCTCCTAAGTGAGGGGAGGGGATGTGTTTGTGTCTCATTGTCTAAAACTTGTGCAGTGGAGTTTTCTGGTTTAATGCACAAAGCTTGTGCTGTTGAGAGTTGTTTTGGCTTAGAGCCCAAAGCTTGTGGAAACGGGGGTGCAGTAGGTTGTAAATTAGATCTATTCAATTCTACAGGTTTTGGACAGTGCCAGTTAGAAATTACTTTAGCTAGTTTGTCATTTGGCAATCCATCCATTATTTTTCTTGGCACTCCCCTTTTCAGTCCTAGCAACCACAACTGCTGGCGGTTAGAGATAGGTTTTCCCCTTTCTGGTTTTTCACTAGGAGAAGTAATGTGTCTGACCCCTCTGGTCTTCTCAGTCTTATCTTCTTGGAACTTTACTGGTCCATATTTTCTACTGTAATTGATTAATTCTTCTGCGACTTCACTCCATGTCCACAATTTACTGCTGTCTTGGTGGGCATTTGGAGGGTGTCCAGGTGTTGTAGTTGGCGTGAAGCCCAGAGTATAGGGAGAACCAGTTTCGTCACCTGGATTTCCAAGGAACATGTTTAATCTGCCAAGGGGCCTCATTGATGCTATTGTTTTTTGGAGAAGGATTGCAGTTGGCTTGAGGCCTTCTGGCAAACCATGTATTAAAGGTGTCATAATTTCTGGTTTTACTGGCAGTTGCATAGGTGATTCGTAACCAGAAACTGGTGATCGCTCATGTATCATTTGTAAACATGCAGCTTTGTGAATGCCTTCTAGGAGTTGGTCTGAATTACAATTTATGGCTAAAGGATCACCTCTTTCAAGGAGGCCAAGTCCCCCTGCCCAGAATGCTGCACGGGGACCCCGGAGCTTTGGTATTTCCTGTTGTTAAAAACACTCCGTGTCCCCAGTAGCCACTGGCTTCCTGTTCACTTAGTTTAATTTGGTCTCCGCCAGTAAGTGAGACTCTAAAAATGTAATCTGTCTCAGATTCATGAGGGAGATGTGAATATTCTTTCTTTAATTTGGCTAATTCAGTGGCTGTGTATGGTATTTCTTTTGTCGTGATGTGGGGATCATAATCTTCTTCATTTATATAATTGTATTCTGTTTTAATCAGTGGTCTTAAGTTAAAACAACAGAATTCCCCATAGTTTTGCATGTTTTCTAATTCTTTTTGTGGATAAATCTGTTTGATGTTGTGTATCTCTTTCTCTTCTTCTTCCTCCATTAGATCTACATGGTTTGAATTTTTGTGTCTCTCCTCTCTAAGAGAAGTCTGCAGCAAGTAGATCTGATTTCTCTTTTCCTCTAGTTGTTCTTGCAAGGCTTCTACAAGATGTTGTAGAGAATCAATCACTGCCCTTTCCTCACTGACCCGTTTAAAATGGTTTTCTAGTGCTGCCGTAAGGCAAGCACCTAAAACTGAGCAAACAATGSTTTTATTTCTGCCCAGCTTATATTTAGCATGATGCTGTAAAGAATATATTCTGTCTATAATGTTTTCTAAGTTAAACCAATTATTTTGTGCCCACACCTCCCCGTCTGGAGAGAGTCTAGCACCGTGTTTTGCTAACATAGCATAAAATGCATTCTTGTCTTTTTCAAGCATTCTTGTGAAGGGACAAAACCACTCTCAGGGAGTTAATTCTTAAAGTTACACAAACTGCACAGCTACAACTGTGTTTCCCTTCGCTTCCCTGAAGTGGGTGAGGGGACCAAAACTGCTTGGGAGGTTCTCCTTAGTTCCAAAACAAAAGTTGCCTCTTCAACTACACCAAACAGCTCAAAAAACATACAACAAAACAACAAGTCCCATCTTCTGCACAATGAGATCGTTTAGGAAATCTCGAAGACAGGGGGTGCTTATTTCACCTAGGTGTATACAGTTTGCGGGAAATTCCCTCGCCCCCCCCCTTGCTTTGTAACAGCGCTCACCGAAGTGGCGTGCTTGGTGTGGCTGGAGTGAGGGTCCTTCCCCTGTTACAGACTATAAACCACCTGCAACCCCTCTGTCTAGCAAGATCCTGGGCAACAGCCGACTACGCCAATTTATGTTGGGGTCTGCAGGGGTCTGCAGAGTCCTGATAGGTTCGCTTAGGGGGATCTCAGAGCACAGAAGACACAGCACAGGGACGAAACCAGTTAAAATCATCAAAATGCACTTTATTTAGTGCCAACAACAGTTATGTGATTGTGGGAGAGAAAAAGGAAAAGAGAGAAAGAGAGAGAGAAAAGAGGGGAAAATCAATAGCTACCACAGAAGAGCCGGAATCCTCGAGGTGATGTGCCCACAGATGCGTCTTCCTTCCGTGGGATGCGCACAAAAATAGGGTCCCAAAATTTACAGTCTTTATAGATCTTCTTCAAAGCGAGAGGCAGTTGGCCAGGGTGGGGGAGTAGCTTGGCTGCACTGGCTGCCATTGTCCAAAACCAGCTGCACTAGGCTGTGGTCTGGTGAAGGTAGTATGGTGCTTAAAGTCGTTTCGACCCACACACAGGAACAGAACAAACCAGGGTAAACATGAGCTCAGTCCATTGTTCCCAATCTCTGGTGCAGTAAGCACACACCCGCAGTTCTGGCAGGCCTTTCCCCCCCTGGACAGGTCAGAAACCTCGGAGTTTGGGGTCTCAGCTTTGACACCCTTTGTAGACAGTTGTGAGGCAAATGAGGGATCTTGGACTGACTCTGACAGGATGGGAACACAAATCATATGAAGAACGACGAAGGGAGCTGGGGTTGTTCAGCCTGGAGAAAAGGAGACTCAGAGATGACCTTCTCACTCTCTACAACTTCCTGAAGGGTGGCTGTGCTCAGCTGGAGCTTGGTCTCTTTCTCCGGGCAACAACAGACAGAACAAGAGGACACAGTCTCAAGGTGTGCCAAGGCAGATCCAGGTTGGATATCAGGAAAAGGTTTTTCACAGAAAGAGTGATAAAACACTGGAATGATCTGCCCAGGGAGGTGGTGGAGTCACCATCCCTGGACGTGTTTAAAAAAAGACTGGATGTGGCACTTGGTGCCATGATCGAGTTGAGGTGTTAGAACATGGGTTGGACTCGATGATCTTAAAGGTCTCTTCCAACCCAGAAATTCTGTGATTCTGTGATTCTGTGATCATCACCACGGATATTCTGTGATGATGCCAATGACCCATCATGACCACAGGCGATGGGTGACAATGCCAATGACCCATCGTGACCAGAGACGTTAGGTGACAATGCCAATTCCAATGACCCATAGTGACCTCGGATGTTCTGTGACAATGCCAATGACCCATCATGACCACCAACCTTTGGTGGTGATACCAATACCGATGACCAATCATGACAACGGATGTTTGGTGACAATGCCGATGCCGATGACCCATTGTGATCATGGACATTCCGTGATGAAGCTGATGACCCATTGTGACCACAGACCTTTTGTGGTGATGCTGATGGCAATGACACATCATGACCATGGATGTTCCCTGATGATGCCGATGACCCATCATGACCACGGATGTTTGGTGATGATTCCAATGACAATGACCCATTGTGACCACGGAAATTTGGTGACAATGCCAATGACCCATCATGACCACGAATGTTCCCTGCCGATGCCGAGGACTCATTTTGAACATAAATGTTCCCTATTGATGTCGATGACCCATTGTGACCACAGATGTTCCGTGATGACGCCAATGACCCATCACGACCATGGACCTTTGGTGACATTGCCAATGACCCATCGTGACCACAGATGTTTGCTGATGTTGCCGATGTCCCATACTGGCTGGAGGCCAGTATGATGTGATGTGATGATGCCGATGTGATGATAACCCATCGTGAACACAAATGTTCCCTGCCAATGCTGATGACACATCATAACCATGGACCTTTGGTGACGATGCCAATGACCCATCATGTCCACGGACATTTGGTGACAATGCCTATGACACATCATGACCACAGACGTTCCGTGATGATGCCAATGACCCACTGTGACATTGGACGTTCCGTGATGATGCTGATGACACATCATGACCACAGATATTTGGTGATGATGCCAATGCCAATGACCCATTGTGACCATGGACCTTTTGTGATGATACCGATGGCAATGACACATTGTGACCACAGACTTTCCGTGATGATACCAATGACCCATCATGACCATGGACATTTGGTGACAATGCCAATGCCAATGACCCATTGTGACCACGGACATTCCGTGATGATACCAATGACACATCATGACCACTGACATTTGTTGACAATACTAATGACCCATTGGGACCACGGACGTTTGATGATGCCAATGCCAATGACCTGTTGTGACCACGGACATTCTGTGATGATGCCAGTGACCCATTGCGACGACAGACGTTTGATGATGATGCCGATGACCCATTTTGACCATGGATGTTCCATGATGATGCCGATGACCCATCATGACCACAGAAGTTTGGTGACAATGCCAATGACCCATAGTGACCACAAACGTTCCCTGCCAACGCCAATGGCTCATCATGACCACAAACGTTTGGTCATGATGCTGATGCCCCATTGTGACCCCACCCACCTCCATCCCCCTCTAGCTCCCTCAGGATCTGTGAGCAGTGCTCCACTACGTGCCAATTCTGCAGCGCACTGGCCACCAGCAGATGCCCGGGCAGCTCCTCGGTGGCCACACTCGGGCAGCTCCTCGGTGGCCACACTCAGCCAGCCACAGTAGATGAGCTCCAGCAGCCCCTTGAAGGCGTCGACGGCTGGTGGCATTGCCAGGCAGGGTCCGGTGCTCAGCAGCAGCAGCTTGTGGTGGAAGAAAGGCGAGGTGGCCACCAGGACGCTGCCATGGGCGGTGAAGATGCAGTTGCCAGCCTGGACGGCGACGTCACAGAACTTGCCCTGCAGCCACAGGCGGTTCAGCGAGTCCAGCAGCACCTGCGCGTGCCACGGGAACGACACCCGCACCTGGCCTAGCCACAGTGCCATCGCCCAGGTGGCCTTCATCATTTCATGGCCATGGTGGTGTCACGGTCATCCTGTGGTCATCTCATGGTCATGGCCATCTCATGGTCACAGTCATTCCCTGATCACCATCATCTTATGTTCATGGTCATCTCACTGTAAGGGTCATCTCAGGATCGTGTCATTGTCACCTCATGGTCATCTCATGGCCACGATCACATCAGGGTCACCTCAAGGCCATGGTTGTGCCATGGCCAACTCTTGGACATCTCTTGGTCTGAATCATGTCATGGTCAGGGTTGTTGTGGCTGTGTCATGGTCATCTCACAGTCACAGTCACAGTCATGGTCATTCCATGGTCATCTCAGGGTTGTGTCACTCATGGTCACTCTCATCTCACAGCCATGGCTCGTGTCATGGCCATGGTCATGGCCAGGGAACCCCTCCGAGATCCTGAGCTCCGATTTTGGGACACTCAAGGACCGTTGGGGACAACAAGGCCTGTCCCGTCCCCTCCCCCCATCTCACTGCCCCTCCAGGAGCCCAACGTGGCCAAACCTCTCCTGGGGACACCTCGGACATGGGACATGGAGCGGGAAATAAATCCTGGGGGATGGAGCAGGGTGTGGCTGGCAAGTCCCCACCCTGCTCCTGGTGTCCCCATTCCCATTCATGTGTCCCCACTCTGCCACTGGTGTCCCCAACCTGTTCCTGGTGTCCCCATCCCTGTCCCCATTGTCCCCATTCCCATTCCTGGTTCCCAGAGAGGAACTGCCGGACATTGGAGGAGGGAACCCGGATTTATTGTCCAAATCAGGATTTATTAGCCAAAGCAGGATTTATTGCCCAAATCAGGATTTATAACTTCACAGTGGAACTAAAACATCGGGAATATTTGTGGTTCTTGGAATTAAATCACTGGAAAGCAGCAAATTGATCCATTAGCAAGAGATGTGGGGTGGGTGGGATCAGTGGGATGAGCTCTGCCAGCAGCTCTCAGCTTTCCCAGGGGCAGGAAAGCGGCTGGATCCAGCTCCATGGATTGCTCAGGCAGCGACTCCTGCAGGGATGAGAGAGGGTCACGGTGTCACCCTGTCCCTGTCCCCATCCCACAGGATGGACCTGCCTGGAGCCCATGGAGAGCAGGAGCGGCTCCAGAATCCCACCTGATCCCACCCCAATCCTGCTGCAATCCTGCCCCGTCCATCCCACCTGATCCTTCTCCATTCATCCCACACCAATCCTGTCCCATCCATCCTGCCCCAATCCTTCTCTGGAATCCCAACCTGATCCCACTCCCTCCATCCCATACCAATCCTGCTTCATCCATCCCACCAGATCCCGCTCCAGAATCCCACCCCAATCCCACTCCACAATTCCATCTGATCCTGCTCTGGACCCCTGATCTGATCCAGAATCCCTCCCCGCTCCCAGTCCATCCATCATACCCCGATCTCCCTTGGCAATCCCACCCTGATCCCACTCTTTACCTGTGGTCGAGCCGCTGGTTCCCACATCTCTTCCTACAAAAAGAGAAGACCCATGAGCTTGCAGCAGAGATCACACACCAGGATTAACTCGAGGATCCATCCTGGGATCCACATAGAGGGGATCCAGAGCTGGATCCACCACTGGAACTCACCGGCTGCCGTCTTGTATCCATTCCTGTCCCTCCTCCCTGTGGAAAAACAGCGGGATCAGCATTGGTGGCACAGGATCCCTGGAATGGTGCCGGGTGGATCCGTGCCCCCTCCCAACCCCCATCCCGTGTGTTACCGGATTGGCGCTTCCAGACAAGGAATCCAATGAGGACAATGAAGAAGAGGATGGCAGCGATGATGGCAGCGACCATCAGGGTGAAATTCCTCCCAGATGTCGGCTCTGGGAAATGCGGGATAATGAGGAGGAGAACAGGAATCCCCATTTGGGAATTCCAGATTCCCAATTCCCACATTTCCAGCCTCACCCCAAATGAAGATGCCGGGCTCCAGCGTTCCGGGATGCTCCACCTGGCACCGGTACTGCCCCCACTCCTCCTGCCTGGCCTCGATCCTGGCCCAGGTGTGGAAGGTGCCGTCGCTGTTGGGAACGACCCCGCCCCACTCCGTCTCCTGATCCCGGTTTTCATCCCCCTTCATCCAGCTGACCCTGATGGTGCTGGGGTAGAATCCGAACACGTGGCAGGACAAGAACGGCGTCCCCTGTTCCACCTTTCCAGACACATGGACATCAGGGGCCACTGGAATGGGATAATGGTGAGATACAACCGTGGAATTCCATGGGAATGGGATGGGGGTGAGATCTGCCCATGGAATTCCAAGTGAATGGGATGAGAGTGAGATCTGCCCATGGAATTCCATGGGAATGGGGGTGAGATCTGCCCAAGGAATTCCATGGGAATGGGATGGGAGTAAGATCTGCCCATGGAATTCCCACAGGAATGACCGTGTTCTCAAATCCTGCATTTCCAAATTCCCTCCCACCTTTGCGCTCCAGCTCCTTCTGCCCATATCCAAGGTATTTCTGGATCCATTCCGGGCACTCGTCCTTCAAGTACTTTGTCCAATACTCAGCCACGCTCCCGTCATGTTCCCAGCGTCTCCTGGTGATCTCAGCACCACTGTCGGCCGCCACGAATTTCCTGGATCCCAGGTCAAAGGAGATGAAATCCCGCCCATCGTAGCCATGCCGGTAGGATCCATGGACACTCCCGTCAGACCGGAGGTCACAGCCAGCAACTCCCAACCATGTGTGGAGACCTGCAGGGATTGTACCCACAGAGACCCATGGAATTGTGTCCCAGCCCCACAGAGCCCCATTCCAGCCCTATGGAGCCCCAGAGTCTGATGGAGACCCACAGGGCCTCATCCCAGACCCTTGGACCCCATGGACCCACATCCCATCCCCATGGATCACAAGAAATCCCACAGCATCCTAACAGATCCCCATCTCAGCTCCTTGGAGCCCTGTGAATCCAGATCTGAGACCTATAGATCCCATGCCAGCCCCATGGATCCCATTCCAGCCTCACAGTTCTCGTCCCAACCCCAAAGATCCCATCCCAGCCCCACAAATTGTATTCCAACCCCACAGATCCCATCCCAGCCCCAGGGAATCCATCCCAGCCCCACAGATCCCCCCCACTCACCCCTGCTCTGGTTGTACCGCTCCCGCAGTGTCTCCAGGTTCCTGGCGTACACGTGCTGGTTCCCCACACCAATGTGGGTCTCTCTATTCCAATATCCCGGCTCAGCTCCATCCTTCATCCACTGCGTCAGCAGCTCCAGCCCGCCCCGCTCGCTGTCGTAGCGCTCGAAGGGGATCCCATCCACAAACCCAATGGACATGAACTGGGGGACCCCCGGGCTGGGCTCTGACACTGCCACATACAGGTAACGCAGGGAGTGCAGAACTGGGAGGATACAGAGATTTGGGGGGGGTGAGGGAGTCATGGATCAATGAAAGGGGAAACTGGGAGAGCTGGGAAGGGGTTTGGGGATCCTAGGGCCAAGGAAAGGGTTTGCAGGGGGGTCCTGGTGTTCAGGAATTGGGGCTCAGGGAGGTCCAGGGTTATGGAAGGGGGGTCCAGGGGTCCCC
>CADDXX010001418.1:0-37075 GCA_902810485.1 Alauda arvensis
CGCGCAACGCTGACCTCTGGAGGACTACTAAGAACTGGACATCACTCGCCTTTAGCAGAGTTCTGCTACTGGAACTGACTTGAGCTCAACCAGCCAGCTTCTGACCGGTCATGCCTCGAATTAACTGCAATCTTCTTCATCCCCTTTCCTGATCTAGGGCACTTTKCTTTAACACGCTAAAGAAGGCACAAACGAGTCAGGTCACAACATAGGGATTTTTTTTGCTGCCTCGCCCCCGCCTCTCGGCGGTAAATTGGGAACTGTAGATGAAGTGTAATATAAAATAAACCAGATATGTTCCAATGTGGTACAATAAAAAAATGAAAAGGTTGGAGAAAATAGGAGTCTGCTGAGATGTAAGCTACAGAGCTACATTTACATACATATGAATTGCAACCATATGTATTTTATCCCTACAGCTATGCCTCTTGAGAGGGCCAAGAACAAAAAGCTTGGATTCCAAACAAAACCACACCTGGACAGACATTGTGAACTCAGATTTTTTTATTCATCTGAAAACTACATTATTTGTAGGTATTTCACTGCCCGAGGGCTTGGGAGCAGGCCCGGCCGGCTAGAGTGGCAGCACTASTACAGCACACACGAGCTGCATGGGGTCTCTGTTAGACCACCAAGCAGCTTAGGTAGCTAGCTACTGCAGACCGCTTCAAATGAAGGGAGAGACCCTCGAGGGGGGCAACAGGAACTTTATYGTCCAAGAGCCTGCCCTCGAGAGCCCCAAGGAGCTCCGAGCACAGGGTTAAAAATCAGTAAACAACCAATCACATACCAACTGTTAACTGACAGCATCTAGCAACCAATAGAAGGGAACAATGGGGGGAGCCTGGACCCAGAAACCAATCACCTTCAGCCCTTTGTAGAATCTTCCAGACGTCAGATCCTCCAGACCTGACGGTGACAGGCAAGGACCTTGGGGAGGAGAGAGGAGGATTGACGACTCGTAAGGGGTGGAGGAGGAGATGGGTCGACACAGGGGAGGGGACAACCCAGGAACAGAACACTTGTTACAACTGACTAGGGGAAGACGGGGCAAACCAAACAGAACAAGATTCAATGAACTCAGATTTTTTTTAATGCATCTGAAAACTACATTATTGATTTAGACAAATAAAAATTTTTAATTAAAATTCAGGTGCCATAATTAAAAAAGGAAGAATAAGGTCCTAATTGCAGTACAATGTTGAAGGACACCCTCAAGGTCCTGCTTTCTGTCTCTTTTTTTACAATTTTCTTCTGCTTCTCTTCTTCAGGTTTACACAAATATAAATGCATACATCCGCAGTTAGTTTCAAAGAGAATACATATGCAAGAAGCAGCTGGGTTGGTCTGTTCAGATGTAGTTTTTGCCATTTGATGAATTTCTTTAAAAGACTTAGGACCCCTGGGTAAACCAAAGGGGACACCTCTCCTGATTCCAACTTCCTAAGAATATCTTCAGTTCAGCCTGTGCCATGAGAACATGGAAAAAGGACTTTATGACAACTCTTACAGTGCCTGTAAAGAGGAGTTATTAGATTTTGTTTGCAAYCAGTTACAGTCCGTTTTAAAAGTGAAATTAGGAACTAACAAAGTGTTAAATGCATCAGTAGTCAAAATAGGGAACCTAGTTTGTTATCGAAGAACATGAGTAAAATAGTATCTCAGAAACAGAAACAAGACAGGGCACAAAAAAGGGCATAAGCACGTGTTTTTAAAAGAGGTTGAATACATGACAGTGGTCATTATGTCCAGTTTTTACTTTATTCGAAGTGGTCTTGATTTATCATGGAGTAAAAGCCACATTGTTAGGAGTTGTAGAGAAAAGGATTAAATTCTAGGTTGGTGGAACATACCACTTGTTGGAGTACAGAGAAAAATCAGAGATCAGGGTAAGTAAGGAACTGGTCACTTAGGAAGCCAGAATTTCTGTTTCAATTTTTCAAAGGTTTAAATTCCTTTACCATGTGAGGTACATCAAAGGTAAGTAGCAAATGCTTTCAATGACAGTGAGCTCTCCATAATTCCCGTAAAAGTCTGACTTCACTGTGTTGCATAAACCTTTCCACAAAAATCAGCATTCGCAATCTTTATTTTATGAACTACTAAAAAGAATGCAAAAATATTGTTGCATTGAAACATACAGAAGTGTTATGGTTTAACATAACTTTTAGTTTAAATAGTTATCTGCAAGGACCTTAGATTGGCACATAGTTCAGCCAGTGAGAAAGTGAGTTCGTTTTCGTGAATGACATAAAAGCTTGGGATTTTAGGAACTCGCCCTCTTTCTGCAGCTCGCCTTGAGTGAGAGGTGGCGGGAGCTCCAGCTTTCCTCCCGGCTCAGGGGGGAAGGTGGGGCTCTACCGGGCCCCCGCCGAGCCTCGCCGGGCTCAGCCAGGTCCCTGGCCTAGCTTAGAGTGTCTACTAAGTTGCATCTCCTGGGTGGAGAGAGAAATGGAGGTGTGTGCTCCAGCTCTGCTCAGACTGGGTTCGCCGCTGTTTGTAGAGAGGCTGCAGCTGATTCTCTCTCCTACTGCCTGCTGCCTGGAGCGGCTCCGAGCCGGAGCTGAGCCTACTCCAAACGAGACCGAGGGGTTTGAAAGGTGAGGGCTGCATCTACTGCCATGGGAGCCATTGCGACCTCAGCCGCCGTTCCTGCTTTCTTCCCCCCTGCTCTCCTCCGCCCATGTGGCCCCGGAGTCTTTGGGGAGCCGCAGCCATCGCCGGCCGAGAGCACGTGGCTCTCCGCAGCTCCGAGCTACAGTTAACTCTATCCTTGCCAAGGTGAAGCTTACAGAACACTGATCTTTCTAAGAAGTGAAGAAGATATCATAGTAGAGACATTTTTACTAAGGCTACATGAAGATACTGAGGTCCGTAAGAAGGGGTGTTGTGTCTTAAGGGATGGGGAGATGAGAAAGTGCCTTTAGGCTGAAAATCTTTTGTGAATTGTGGTAACAAACTATGCTAGAATATATCTTTAAACCATGGAGAATATGAACTGGGGAAATAATTGTTCAGATTGGTAGTTTGAGCAAAGGTATTTGTAATAGACTAAGTGAATATTGATGTAGCAGTGACCCTGTAGTCTCTTGAGGTATTTGAACAGACAGATGGGATGAAGTCTCTGTGCCAGTGCTTTAAGTTAAAGTGAGAAATATTTCTACCTTAGACTGGGATGGGGAGTGTCCCCCAGAATGCACAGAGTCCATGACCCAAGTGCAGCTGATAGAAAAAAACTTGCACTTTATAGGAGAACCACAGAGACAGATTTTTTTTTGTTTCTGGGCGGCTGTCTTCTGTGGGAGCTAGGAGCCACAAGTGGACTGTTTCTGTCCTAGTGGAGAGTTGCCATGGCTGGAGGAGACTTCTCTCTCTAGAGAAATTGATTGAGTACTGTTCCATAAGGAGTACAGACCTTGAGTTCTGAGTTCTTGCCTTTATGAATGTCTGTAGAGAAGAGAGGAGGCTAGTGGGAGAGGGGGAAGGTGTTTTGGAAGTCTCATTTTGGTCCTTTGTTGTTGTTTCTTTCCCTCATTGTTTCCTTTTGGTTTGTGTGAATAAAATATCTTTATGTCTTTTAAGTTTGAGCCTGCTTTGCTTTTCTTTTAATCCTATCTCACAGCAGAGAAACCCTTAAAACCACCTCATTAATTAGTGCGTTGGCCGAGACACCAAAAATTAGTAAACACTCGACAACAAAACCACCTCAAGAAGCGAAAGTATGTAAATAATTCAGGTACTTTACATGCAGCTGATTCTCTAAACAAAACACGGCAGAAAACTCGTTATGCTAGTATTTTTACACATCCTACAGACTTACAGTAAGTGGATTCCCCATTGAACTGTATAGCCATGGAAATTTCAGACACCTTTTTGAAATTATGCATTGTTGAAAAAAAAAAATTAAACTTTTAATACAGCTCAGGGTAGCATAGTGTAATACAGCATTTACCTTTCCCCATTAGCTTCAGGGGCATGTGAAGTTATGTTATATTTTATTAAATTGGATTGTTGCATGTCAACTGCATTAGTAGTAGAACACCATATAGAAAACCACAGCATTGGTAAAGGAAAATCCCTTCGCTTATTTTATATAAACATCATACAGGGAAACCTAACTCTGTCTTTTTTTAAAACTAAATTTAAATTTATTTTTTCCTTTCAGGTAGATTTCAAGTGCAAGGGTAGATCAGTTACCTAGAGCAGATATGGTAGGATATGCCAGCTTATTTTCATCCATTCATGAGGACTTCTATCACAGATTGAAAAACGAAGAGAATAAAATAAGTTTATAGCCAAATTAAGTTAGTCCAGGTGTTGGTTGGATTTTTTCTGTTTTGATTTTTCAGTGATCCTATAAACCCGCCCAAAGTTAATGGAACAGTAATAGCTTTCATGTTCTTTGTGTGATCTAAAATAACACCTTGAAAACCCCTCAGACCTCACTAAAATCTTGCTCTGTTCACAACCAAGTGTGTCATGTACAAGTCACAGAGCAAGTTCTGAGGTGTCATGGGTACTGCATCCAAGTTGCGGAGGTGTTACCATTCGAGCTGTATGCCATATAGAAGCCCAGAGCTGTTCCTCCAGCTGAGTTAATGAGTTAACTGATTCAGAGGAGGCTRCCAAATATTTATGAAGTTAGTTTTTACTTCATAAGTCAGAAGCTATGTTTTTCTATCTCCCTTCCTGTTCTCCCTTCCAAGTTTAATGTCTCTTTGTTCAGGTTTCCTCTTTGCTCTGAGTTTCCCTCACTCTATGCTTTCCCCTTGCCCCTTTAAGTACTCTTTTTCTCTCTGACTCTTCTAGAACACTTTTCATCAGGGATCAAACAATCCCAAACAGTCAAATCCCCTATTAATTGGCAGGAGTGGGAGAAAAGCTGCACAGGGAATCCTTGAGCCATGGCAGCAGTTGCAAGGCTGGTGCTTCTGCAGCTTGGGTGTACTGAAGACCAAAGATTTTTCTCTCTTCAACCTCCACACATTTCAGGTATTATTGTGCCCTGATACTGAATGTGACTGGGTTTTGCCTGTTTGTCAGGCTTAGTCTTGCTGTTCTTCTGCTGCTAAGGAAAAGGGCTGGTGGGCRCTTTGACCTGGGCAGGTATTGCTACCCAGCAGCAGGACATGGAGTATTTGGTTTTCCTGGCTTGCAGCAAAGGCCAGAAAGGTAAGGTACTTTTGCTTCCCCCAGCAGGCTGAGGTTTTTAATGGATGCCTCGAATTAGCTCTCTCTCCCTACTGCAAATTTTTTGATGCCTCAAGGTGCCTCTCTACTGAGGTTGCAAATTTTTGACTGTCAAGAGAATGTCACAATAAAGGATATCTTGTGTAGACAGTCTGAGACAGCCTTTAGTTACACCTGCTTTGTCCGTAGGAGACAGTCCAAAAATCACTCATCTGCCTCACTACTGTCACTAAGAACAGAGACTCAAACCCCAAGTTATCAGGCAGCAGGCTTAAGACATGTGAAAGGGACGTAACACACAGCTAAGCCGGGCATCCTCAAATATCAAGTAGTCAGAGTGGGAGTGGGAGTCGGATTAGAAAAACTGACAGCTGGCAAATTAAGGTGTGGCTATTGAACACAATGGACACAATTTAATCTCTAGTTAAAGTTCCTTAATCACAGATTGCCAGGTACTCCTTACTTTAATGATACACACTTTCAAAAATACTAAATAATTTCTTAAGTTACTGTCTGATATCGGTTACTGTATGGTGTTTGTTTTGACCCAGTTCTGAACCTGCATTTTTGTGCAGTATCACTAAAATATGCTGGGTCTAGGGCTGGAACTGATATACAGAACCAGGCCTCCTGGTATCAATGATATATAAATGATTTCCAGCCCAAGGAAGATCACTGGGAACAACAAGGAACATTCCCTGCATTCCTATGAGTTTGTGGCCTCAAGCCACCAATGTCACAACACTGCCAGTTTTAAAGATCACTGTTTATTAATAGAAAATCCAGAAGCTTACGTCCAGTGCTACTGACTGGGATTTCCAGTTAAGTTTGTATAGGCAGACACCAGATGCTAAAGATGTGGCTGTTACTCAGACAGGATCAAACTCTGAGCAGAGCTCCTGTGGTCAGCCCTCAAACCATTAGCAAATTCCCTGACTCAGCAAATGTTTTTGTTTTCATACTTTTGCAATCATAGCAAAACTGACTGTAATTTTGGATGCAAGTAGTGCCATTCTTAGCATTAGGAAATGTATGCCACCACAATTAGGTGGCAAAATAAAGGAAAAAATATAAAGGCGATGGTTCAAATTACAATACCATTGGAAAAATTCATTTGCTGATCATAAGCCCGAGGGAACTACACTGTTGCCTAGCAACTAGTGACAGTAGCTTTTTTTAAAATAAATTAACTCCTTGATGACTGTGAAATGCATAAATAGTCTGTGGGATTCACAGCTTCCTTGCTGTTCTGAGGCAGTTTTGCCATTACACAGCCTGTACTTGGCCTCTGAAGACACAAAATTACTGCACATCTCTCTTCATAACCAACAACTCCTTAAAGATGAATCTGTCACACTACATTGCATCATATTGCAAACAGGCCAGGGGAGACCTCTGTGTGACTGAGGTTTCTACACAGCCCAGCTTTTTCTGAGAAGTCCAAAGTTCCAAGACAGGGAAAAATTATTGTATATCTTTTACATTTTTTCCTGCATTAACCAGTGCAAAAATTTAAATGTAGTGCCACAAGGCATCCTTGAAGATCCTGGGTTCGTGATTACAGCTTCCAATTTGTTCTAAAAACACATGGTGTGAAGATGTTTGCTTGGCATCTATGAGAAATAGCTATGACTTTCTGTTAATTGAAGTTTATAAATCTAGGGCAAATACAGTGACATTTACTGAGTTGTGGTACACATAAAATAATAGTGAAATCCCAGACAATAGTTTTTGACAAAGAGAAAGGAAATTTCAAGGCTTACACTTAAAGATATGTAGTGAGTAAACATAAGAATACCACTATCTAAACAACTTTTTTTTGTCTTGACATCTGCACGTGATCCAATGGGAGTTGAGAATGCTACATAAACTCATACAGAGCTTAATGGAGGTAACAGCAAAATTCAAAAGAAATGGAATCAGATTCAGGGCATGAGAGGTACTTGGGATGTGGCAAACAGTGAAAGCAGCTCCTCACATGGCCAGGTCTGGCAGATTTTGAAATCTATGTAAAGCTGTGTTTTTTCAAGAAACGTCAAATATATTCCTGTGTGTCCTTTGTACATTCTCTTGCTACATAGCAAAGATGTTTACAGGCAATATGGCATTTTTTTAACACTACAGTCTTCATATATTATGGGGCTCTTAAAATATTAAAGGAAAGATCTTGAATATACCACATAACTATGGTGGTTGGCCAGGACCTTCTTTTGGTGGTTTTGTCGTCCTTGGAGGAGTCCTTCAGAGAGGTGATTTTTGCTCTGCAATGTGAATACCCATCTAGCTCCAATATCAGAGAGAACACCTTCATCAGGAAAATTTGGAAGTGTCCCAAGAAAAGGGGAATATCTTATTTAAAAAGAATATGAAGGCAAATTTCAATAAATTCCAATGAAAACAAGATGTCAGAAAACTGGTCACAGAAAGCTGCTACAGGAAAAACTGTATGATAAAAATTTCAGAGCTGAACAGTTTATAGAAAAAGACTCTGAACTGATCAGTGACAAACAAAAAATAGAGGTCAGAAAAACTATGCTTGTGTTTATTAGAGTGGAAAATAATTGCTTGGGAGGCAATCATCTATCCCTTTTAGCTTGTTTACAATTTCTCGTTCTTTAACTATTTTGATTTATTTGATCTCAAAATGTCTTTTTTAAACAATGATTGTCTCTATTGTCGCAACACTTTAAAAAGTAGCTAATTTTTGCTTGACAGCTTGACTTTTAATGATGTGTTTTCTGACCTTTTTTTTCTCTCTTTTTTTCTCTTTTTTTAACCTCACTTTACTTTGTTGTGAGCATGCAGACAACACAATTTTGGTTTCAGTTTGTTAGCTGTAAGTAGGAATTACACCTGATTCCTCTCTCTTAATGTCACCAAGAAAATCTAATTCTCCTGCCTCTGCATCCTGAGTCCTTAAATCTCTGGATAATGTAGCAATGTGTGTGAAGAACATGCATTCCTACAGGCTGAGCTAAAGGAAAATGTGACCAGTAATTAGGTGTTGTGATTTATACATCTATATCTTCTAGATCCTACTTGCTTCACAAATACTAATTGTAGCAATAGTATTTGCAGACTCTACAGACTCCATTAGGCACGTGAAGGAAATCTCTTTATTGTAAAAAACATTAGCCTTTTGTACTTTTAACTTCCACTAGACATAGTCAAAACTTAACAGAAGAATGGCGCCTACTGGCTGGCTCAGCTGCAGTGCTGCTGTCCATATGTCCTATCACCCAGTCAGCTTCCCATTCATATGCTGCCCACATGTTCCTCCTTGTAACTGCCTCYCACACCCGAACTACTTCCAACCATCCAGAGCCTGCAGCTGTGCCCTCCTACAGGGCTTTCTGGTAAACATAACCATTAATAACTTTAACAATTACAATCCCACAATTAATGTTTGATTAACATAGTCTTCCTTTTGAAATCTCAGCTGAAAATACTGAGTCCTGGGTGAACAGATGGTGGATTAAAATTAATAATAAGAGGAAGGAAGCTAAAGCACTTGGAACAAAACATAGGCAGGCACAGAATGGAAGCAGCATTTTCATTCCTTAAAGTGGAAATATACAATAGACCTTGCTAACTAGGGGAGGACCCTCCAAAATATTCCATTTCTTTATTTGTAGTTGTCTATTTATTTAATTCTTAATCTTTTTTTAGCACAGTGTGTAACACTGAAAAACAGCAAAACACCAACTTCACTAGAAAAACACTGACAGCTCCAGTTCTTTCTCAGATAATCTTGTTTATATAAATGATACAAGGAGGACAAATTGCCTCTGCAGAACTGTCTGTTTAGCCCTGGTAAATACTCTTCCRTCTTGGGAAATGCTGGTTTTCTGGGAGTATACTGCACTGCCAAGATAATCCCATGGATCACCAGAAGCAAAGGGACCAACTGGAAAGGCACAGGAGAGGAGATCTCTGTCCTTATAGTTGGAGAGAAAGGATGGTTCTTCTCAGCATGAAGAATTCCATAGCAGAGTACAAGAGAGAGTTCCTGAAGAGACTGCATTAATCTCCACCACTGCAAGGTTGCAGCTGAAAAGACAGTGCAGCGCCTAAAAGTGTTTTGTTTCTGCTGACCTTCTGTTGCTTGTGTCACTAACATCTGGAGCTTCTGAGCTTGTTGTAAGACTATCACATTTTTGGTTTATAGTCTCCCATATCTCCAGTGCAATATGCTTTACTGAACCATAGTAGACAGTRACACAGATGTTTGTGTGCATCTCATCTGTGAAGGTATGCCTGCCTGAGACAGCTTTTTAATATTGTTTTCTACTGCCAGAACTTGAAGAGACTTTGTTCTATCCTTTTGGTTCCTAACCCTTCTTCTCCAAATCCCATTGATGAAAATGAAATATTTGAATGGGGTGTTTATACAGTTTTATGCACATAAAAAGCAGATGTAGAGAACATTTTTTTTTTAATTCTCCCCTGTATCTTTCTAGGCTGGTTCTTAGAAGATTAAAGAAAACTATTAAGTACACACAAATACTTTATTTCACACATCAGGGTTTTTGAAATGGAACTTCCGTGGATGAGTTTCCAAGAATCACATCAAATAAAACAAGAGCACTACAACACAACTTGTTGGTAAACCAGCACCCAGGAAACTGGTAAACTCCAGAGGTAAACCCGAGGGGGAAAAAAGAAAGTGTTGAGTTTAGTCTAGAGATAGAAATATCCACACCAAATGCTTATATGATCTGGTTTGATCCAGATACCCACCCCCACAATACTTGAAGCAAAATATTACACATCCATGATATTATAATTATAATATAATTATAATTATTATGCTATAATTAGAAATACTAACGTCATATTGTGGGTTAGAATTATTACTTGTGTTTCATGTGTCCATTGTTTTCCTTCGAATCTTTTTCAGTAGTTGGAGGGCAGCTGGCCCTCGGCATTTGGTGGGATTGAAGGTATATGAATATAGACCTCTTCACAAAAAAAAGGTGTTGCAGATTCTCATCAGACCTGTGTTAGTTAGTCATCCATGTACCTAGCCCTTTCTACAGCTTTAATCAACCTTGGGAGAAACAGTTTGGGTGAGCACAGTAAARCATACTAATATCTCAGTGTGGTGTTAGAGATGTGGATTTCAGAGGTAGGGAGCTTCAGAACTGAACCTATGTATTCTTCAATTCTTTCTACATGCCTGCTTCACCACTGTTACTTTAAAAGAGGAAAAAAGGCCTGTGCCCTTGCATCAGTCACAGAAGAAATTTATTGTTAGTGCCAGCTAAAGCTAACTCCTGCTGCAACTTCTCTGACATTTAGAGGCTGAATGTTCTGCAGATGAAGGAAATAATTTAGAAAGTGTGCAAAGAATGTGTTTGTCTGTGTGTGGTCTCCTGTTCATTGGATATTAGGAGAACTGAAGATCAAATCAGAAAATGGGTAAATATTAAAAGTGAATGAAAACGCAAATATAYAGGATTTAAAGTATTAATTTGTCTTCCTGATGGAGAAGATGTGAAGAGAGACAGTCCACAAAAGGAACCATTACAAATATTTCTTATTCATTTCCATTGGGGCAACCTATGTGGATGTGCAACAGAAGCAGGTGCGTGAACTATTTTTAAGTTTCATAATACTTGCTGGAGATGAAGTTGCTTGCTTTAAGATAAGTGTTACTGGCTACACTGGAACACAGTGTCATTCCTGCTGCTGACAATACATGGTAACAGGGACTTAAAAGTGCTGAATGTTTCCTAATTCCATCTAAATATAATTGTTGATTTAGCATGTATCATAAATTTGTTTTACTAGTCTTTTCCCTAAACTATTAAATACAATGTATAAAGCACAAAAATGCATAGATATCACAGTGCTCAGTGCTTCACATTTGATTGACTACAGGAATTAGCAAGGTAAGAAATGAGCTGAAACGCACAAGTTCAACTTCAGAATTTAGTTATGACTTAAACAGTACTGCTTAATAATCTCCTGTTTGAATGCATAATGATCCATTTGATAAGACAGCATTCATAATGCTCCTGCAAGTACTGGGAGATGGTTAAGTGTCTTCAGTAACCTCCCTGAATTTATTTTTCTTGGCAAAAAAAAAAAAATACTCATTACTTCTTTCAGATTTTTGGATAGAACTCTGAGTACGTCTGCCTCACCTAATCATCAGGACACCTGTCCCCTAAGCGGAGCCAGGTTTCACCCTGTGGGTGGGTATCGCCATCTGTGTGTAGAGCCACAGAAGAGGCAGATAAAGGCACCTTTTGTGTAACAGACTAACTGCTAAAGGAGCTGTGCAGGAAGCAGGAGGCTTTGTGACCCTCAAGAAAGAACAAGGGGASTCAAAGACGTCTCTCTGTAGTTTTTTGGAGGGATTCTATTTTCATTGGTTTGGTTTGGTTTCTTGTAGTTGGTTGTTTTGGTTCGGGGTTTTTTTGTTGTCTTTCTTTTCTGTTTATTTGTTAATTTTATAGACGTTCTGATGCCACCTGCAGGTGAAATTTCCTCCKACACCCATATCCTTTTCTGGCCGCCTGCTGAATGATCTCCTTCACGACGTTTTATCTCATCTGGCACTTGTCAGTCCCTTCAGATGCTACACAGTATCACCGAAAGATAAAAAACGAACCACCCTCCTTTTGCTATGGTGATTTCTGACATGTCAGTGAATTAAATCAGCTGGTGGACATCTAATTAGTGTAGTGGCCAGTATGAAAGGTGTGGCACTCAGCAAGCAGAACCCTGCTTCTGCTATAGCCAACAAGATTACCTGTCACAATAATAGGTGTTTTATGGAAATGTAGTGATACTTCGGACTGGGTTTTTTTCCCCCATTTCTGCTTCTGAAATAGGAATTATTACTAGAATGGAATGTCTTTGCATCTAATCATTGCAGCATTTTCAGAATATTGTATATATTGTACCTTTAATTTGAAGAATTGCTTAAATGATCCCTTTTTCATAATAGTTGTAATCAGTTTTCACTTTCAAAAACAAAATATAAACGCAAAATGAAAGAATACATGCAAACATGCTATTTCAAATCCGATCAATTTAGTATGGTTTTAAATAAATGTTTCCTGTGTTCATTACAATTTTGCAATTAAAACTGAAGGAGAACAATCATTTTATACTGACATTCTGCTGGTGATAGGGCCAGCTCTACCATCTCCACTCACTCGTTATTTAATTAGGAAAAAGGAAATTAAGTAAAATCTCCTTCCCCCTAAGTGATGCTTTAAACTTTCCTGCCCTTATTTATCTCCTCACTATTAAGATTAAAATGAAATTACATGGTTTAGTTGCTATTCCCATATGAAAGCAGGGAAATCTGTTACAACAGACTACTGAGCAAAAATGCAAAATTTTGATTGAGAAATAAAACCACAGCACTGTAGTGACTATTTAAAACATGCATTTCAAGGAAAATATTTTTATACTTATTTAAGTACTGATGAATTAATAGTTAGGCAGCAAGAGGGCTGAACATTGCATTGAAGAATCTCAATTATAATGCTGATCTCCTTAGCATTAAAGAGATGCAGATTAGAATGTTACGATTTTGTTCTTTCCATTCATAGCAATAATTTTGCTGAACTACTATATTTCCTTCCAAGAAAACAATTATGACATTGAAGAAAAGATTTAATAACTTATGGCATCTAGCTCAACCCAGAACTAGAACCACAAAACCCCAGAGTTCCCAGATTATGTAAGTAATAAACAAATGAACCATATCTTYCCATTTTAAAGGATGTTCCTACAATTCACTAACAGCTTCAGGTCTGCCAAAAACTTTATAAATACTACAGTATGAGAAGCACTATACATACACTTGATTAACTCCTTGCTTGTGTTTTAGCTTTCCCAAGAGACCATAGATGGCAGACCAGTCATAAAAGTGGCATMCATTTAGGCTTTCCTATTTCTAAACCTGCCTTCCTTCCCTACAGCTTTCCAWTGGGGTAGGGCTACTGTTAGCACATCAGGTGTCAGTTACAGTTGACAAGAATATATACTGTATTCTGTTTATTTATGCTACTGAACAACCATTGTATAAACCTGCTGATCCTGAGTTGTAACCAGAGGCCCCTCATGTTAAGACTGTTTAAAAAGGTCCTCTGGTAACCTGCCCATCCTTTACCAGTGGCACAAATATCTGACAGCTGCACCTTCTAAACTGTGGGGGGTGATTTAGGTTCCTTTTCAATTTTGGGCTTTGAGCAATGTTATTTCAATGTCAGGCTATTGAGAAACTGAGCTGTCTGCAAAGCAGGAGAAAYGGAGCATCCCATCAGACATCCCGTTAGGTTTCCATTGCTTATCACTCTGACCCTGCAGTTTCTGATTCATACCAATGATTAACAATGAAAAGATTTTTAGAGTATTTGGAGCCATTTAGTTCCCCTATATCTTCAAGTCTATATTTAATTTTAAAAAGCAGTTTTACTTGTATAAATTTTTCTCAAGACATACTTTATCTTTCCAATAAAGAAAACAAAACAAAGTACATATAAATAAAGCTTTAATAGGTCCTAGCAGTGGCAATATAATTTCTCATTCCTGAATCACAAAACACAATAAAAAACTTAATTTACTGATTATATTGATCAATCTCGTTTATGTAGATAATTGCTTGGATTTACATATCTTACTTTAAAGCTAGGATTGGAGTTTTGTGCAGGAAATAAAAATAGGTCACTTTCATCACAATCCAACCAAAACATAAATATCCGTGCTTCTTTACCTAGAAATGTTTAAACAAAATGTAATTGTTGAGACTGATGAAAGAGCTAATCACACTGAAATAATCTAATTCTGTAGCACTAGAACCCTACAAAATCTGGCAGTATGGCAACACTGCAGCGAGAAGAGTCTTACTGAGCAGCTGAACACTGCATTTTGAGTGATGAGGGGCTCTGCTGGACTGGAATTCATGCACAGTTCTGCTGATTTGCTGGATTCTGTGGAAGCAGAGAAACAGAATCATCAGCTTGTGATGAAACTTTTAATCTCCCTATAATTTAGAAAGCTAGCACAGCAGGCTTTGCACTCATCAAAACTCAAAATATGCACTTGGAGCACACCTTTTTAAGATGAAACTTGTTTGTTTTTAAGACTTTTTAAGATGAAACATTTATTTGAACAATGGGCATTTTCTGATCATAAGTAGAGAGAGCTCTTTCAGAGATGCCAAATCTTTCTATAGTTAAATAGTTTCCTTTCAAGCTTAACTTTTTATGCATGTAATATTTTTAGAGCAGATAGGTTCTATAAAAGCAATAAGGATTCCTCTGCATTTACAGTGGAGAAAAAATATTTTCCCTTGAGGGAACTGAAAAGCTCTAAAAAAACATAAGCTCTGTCATATGAAGTTTAATGGGAAGTAATGGTGTCTTGTACCCAGCTCTTCATACTATCACTATGTTCTGAGGTAAAAAATCGTACTGAAGTACCTCTGCATAGGATTTATAATTTTTTGGGCTATATTTGATCTAGAGACTGACTGACTGACTGATGTTTAAGAATTTACTGTCCTTACCTGGAGTGGAACACACTTAACTGGGTCTTACTTTTTAAAGGATAAATATCCCAGATTTAAACCTAGCTTCTTAGCCCAGAGGGATTGCTATTTTAATGCTATGTCATGATGTCAGCAGCATTTGTATAGACAGGAACTAGATATATAAATGCATTTAGTTATCACACTTTGGGATTTATGCTGAGTGCTAAGACCTCAACACAAGTGTAATCCCCTTTGCCCCTGTATGCTAAGTAATTTTGTTTTGGAAATAAATGTCATCATTATCATAAGGGAAACAAGATTAAAAATGTTAAGCTATTTACTTTGTTCCTCCTTGCTTTCTTCAGAACTGCTTAGAACTCAAAGGCTGATGACAGTTTCAGGTGAATAACAAGAAATATTTTTGACCTCTGAAGAATATGAACGTATAGAACTATGCTGTATGCAGGCAACATTACTGAAACTATATTACATTAACTATTGAACAGCTATTCATTTTGCAAGACTGTGAGTGGTTCATATTGAATATTGAATATTTATATTGAATACAGCCTCATTAATTTCACTCGCATCTGGGATAATCACATGCCTGTCTTAGAAGAGTTTTGTTTACAGATGAAAAATAATTTGCACTTGGTGGGTTAACACAATGCTTATTCTTTAAAAACCACTGCCCTGTGGAACCACAGAAAACTAATTCTGTAGAAATGAGAACAAGAAAGCAACCAGCTTAGTTGTGCCAGTTTAAGATAAAAAATATCCGGATGTAATCTTTCATAAATGAAAAGTGTAATAATAAGGTAGTAGGAACACATATTTCAGAAGAGGATATGAAGTCTAAAGGATATTTAAATATAAGCATTTTAAAATGTTTTAAGTGTGTAAGGAGTTGAAATTAATAGGACGTGAATAACATTACGCTAAGTAATGATTCTCTATGGAATTTTTGACAGCCACATCTGAAGACATTTCTCACAACACAGTGATAAACCATTTTAAAAGAAGCTTTCTATTTAAATTTCTCAAGAGGATAAAAAGCAGAGATTGAGGAATTATTGGGACGTATGTCAAATATACAAGAAACACTCTCACACRTGCTCAAAGCTGTCTTCAATTTATTATCCAAGCAGCTCACTATACAATGAGTTGGACACTACTTTTGCAAAAGCTGTCTCAGTGACAACTCTCCACTAATAGCACCTAAATAAAATACATGCTTTTGAATGTTTCTGTGACAGTTTTTCTTTTCCCAAAATCTTGTTTTATTATTTTGAGTGAGTATCATGCTGTATTGATACTCAACACACTTTTAAAAAATAGGAGGTAAATTTCATACTGCAAATATTAAACTGTAGCATTTCTTAATACAATATGTTCTGAATATCAAAACCATAAATGCATAATGATTGCCTGGACAAATTCATGAAAGGAAAATTCTGACCTGTAGTTAAAAGGCTCAGGAAGTCCTGTTGGTCTCAACTGTTTGAATTTGGAACAGTGAATAGGAAGAAACATCCTTATGTTCTTCCTTCAGCCTTGAAAACTAAAGGCTGGGTTGTTGAAACAAAATTAAAAGTTAAATTTTGCATTCATTTGGTTCTCCAGTTACACCACTCAAATAACATTGTTGGGGGTTAGAATTTTTTTGTTTGTTTGTTTTGCCTTTTGGAATTTTTCCCCTCAAGTTGCTAAGACACTAAGGACTGAGTGCTTGTCGGTACTTAATGAAAGACAAAAGAAACCAGGGAAGGGAAGACGGAAGGGATGGGGGGCTGGGGGCCTGGGCACTCTTGCCCTTGGCACTCCGAAGAGACGACGCCCAGGCTGTTGGCTTGCTGCGAGAGGAGTTTCACTGTCATCACCGACTCCTCTCCTGGGAAAACCTACCATCATTTGCTCGTGTGCCCGGGTTTTTCTGAGCTCTCCTCCTGACCTGCTGGAGTGGGCCCGACCCTGTCCCACYGTCGCTTTGAGGCTTTTGCCTACACTGACCTCACACCCTTGTTCTGCTGGGACATCTCTGCTGCTCCAGCCACCACTGCGGAGCTGCCCATCTACCTCATCACCAGCCCGGGATCTCCCACCGTTACAGCTTGGTGCCTCAGAGCCACTGGGATCAGACTGCCCTGGGCTTTGTGGAGCAAAGCCTCTCGAGGTTCTTAGTTCTGTCTTATTATTAATGCTGTAGCTGTTTGTTTGTTTGTTTGCTTGCTTTGTTAGATATATATATATATTAATAAAAAAMCCCCTGTTATTCCCATTCCCACATCTTTTTTGCCTGAAAGCCCCTTAATTTCAAATTTATAATAATTTGGAGGGAGGGGGGTTWGCATTCTCTATTGCAAGGGGAGGGTTCCAGCTTTCCCTAGCAGACACCTGTCTTYCAAACCAAGACAAAGATGAAAAATGTTCTTTTCTAATCTGGCATGGGGAAGATATGTTACATAATTCATGCCTTTGCAGCCTTGAAACACTTAGTATTTTAATACAGAAAAAGAATTTCACTTTTTAAAGACAGAGATCTCTAAAAATGCAGTAAATTCCAAAGTGCACTGCCAGCATGTTAATAAAGATTTAGTACTTAATATAATGAATTTTGCTTAAGTCACTTATGCAGAGAGAAGAAATATCTGGTAAAGCAGTCACATAAATTAACATTTTGTGCACGATGTATTTACAGCACAGCATGTGACTGTAAAAAGCAAGAAGGGTTATAGCACTTGGAGTATTTAAAGATGAGAAAGCTGTCAATCAATATTAGCCTATGGGGAAATATATTTTTATCCAAATAAAAAATTCACAACGTGGATGTGATTAGTAGACAGGACTCCAAAAATAAGAGCCTTGGAGATAAAGATAAGAAAGAAAAAAGACAAACAGGTAAATATTTGTTTTTAAAGATTAGTTTTGGTGGTTTTTGTAGTTAATTGCACATCAGTGTAGCTTTGCAGGACTCATAGTGGCAGGATGCCACTAGTGGTCAAACAGTTGGAAAGGGTTTGGATTTGTGCTGCACATCATGCAGATGTATTCTCCAAAGCCCAGTGAATTCTACCCTTACCTTGTCCTCTAAAGATTGTTCATGTGTTTTATGATAAACACTCAGCATAAAACAGAAATAAGCCCTAGAGAGGTCCAGATGATCACAATGACCCCTCTAGCCACGAGTTTATGAGCTATGAGTTTAATACATCCACAACAACATACTGAAATATGGTATAATAAGGTTGTTCTTACAAAGAACTGACTCCCTGACCAATGCTCTGCCAGTGTTGCAAGTAAACAACCTCAGGGCTCCTCAGCTGAGCCTCTTCCTTGGCTGTGACCATTCCAGATGTCTATGAAACACAACAAGATACTGGCCAAAATCCTTTCGGCTATTAACAAATGCCATTTCTGGTTAGAATAATATTTTTGAAAATTTCAAAAATTTGAAATGCCCTCATGCTACTATTTGTAGCATGTACTATGAAACAGCTTCATTCTTCACCTTATTATTTTTCTGTTTGACAGTTGCCTCTCTGACAAATCAACCCAGCTAGAAACTATGGGTAAAATAATGCTGTAAGCAATTTAGGCATTACATTTTTTAACCTTGAAAATATAGACAATTTTTTTCCTCTAATGACTCCAGAAGTAAATAAAACATGAATGTTTTTTTCTCAAGTTTTTTTAACTGTTCAGGTCAGGTTTGAAACTACAGGAATGCCTGAGGTTGAATTAGACAAGTGAACAGAATTATTACAATGATCTCTATGTAAAGAGACCATTGTAATAATTTACATGACCATTTAACTTTTAGAATTCTGAAGTGTATACAAAAAATAATACATTGAACATTATTTCTAAAATGTGTCTCAATATCCCATCAAAGGAAACAGATCTATGACTTCTGGACTATGGAGGGCAGTAACATTCCCCTTTTTCACTACCTTGAAGCTCTCTGTTGAGGCAAAGCTTCAGATGGATATAGCCCAAAAAGCATAAATTAAAGTAGTGAAGCTCTTTTCACTCTTTCTCTTCATTTGCTGACTGAATAAAATAATTTCCCTCATAATGAAGCTCTGTTTGTTTCCTATTTTACTTTTCTCATGTGGAATAGCTGAGTTCACTTTTATATTTTTGGAAGCTGTAGAATACCAATGACAGTAATGAAATACGGTGATTGTGCCAATATGCGGAGTCTGATAAATACAAGATAATTAAATGCTCCCTTGGTGTTTTGGAGTTATTTAAGATACAGGTTTCCTTACTTCTATCTTTTTTCCTCTTCCTTGTATTGTGTTTTCCCTTTCCTCAGCCCATCCTTCCTCCTTTTCATTTACCTAACCTCCCTCCTATTGTTTTCCCACTGAAAATAACACTCTGGCTTCTGGTTTTTCTCATCAATGTAACTAGGAGTATATTTTAAAAAAAATTAAAATATATAAATATAAAAATCCCTATACTTTCTTTGGGACAATTCACCACAAGGGACAGATTTTCACTAATACTCTGACATAAACAAATATTGGGGGGAAGTGCCTYTTGCTCCAAATGAGTGCATTCAGGCTGCTTGCATCAGAAATGTGGCTCTGAGAGTGGTTCAGGCCCTGTCCAGCTGCTCTGCTGTAAACATGTAGGTGCAAGAAGAAGCATTCATTTGGCAGAGCTGTGGTTTTTTTCCTTACACAGCCCTCTCCACACCACTAGAAATGGTGGATAAAGACTGAAAGACATSTGGACAAGAAGGAAGTATCAGGACCGAGACACTGGTGCTCCATACCTTGGGTACTTACCTCTCCGCACTCCTTTAGTCAAGAAAGTGATCCTGAGCACCCAATGTTGCAAAACAGAGATGTAAAGCAAACAGGTCTGAATACATTCCCTACAACTCTTTCTCAGTGCCTTTTCTTTGGAAGAGGGAGAATGTAGTAAAAACCAGAACAGATTGGACTAACTAAACCAGTTAGTTTAGTTCGCTTCAGTCCGCTTTCACTTTGTGATTTTTTTTCATTTACATTGCCTTATTAAGCAAAAGTTGCTCCACCGTACTTGTTTGGCTCCACAAAGGGGTCAATAAATTCCTTAGTTTGCAGTAGCACTGCATATTGTTATTTACAAAGTGTCCAGGATAAAGATTTTATGATAGGCAATTCCATGTTCAATCCTCTGCTTACTGATACAAAGTCTGACCAGTGGATATTCTTACGCAATCACTCTCAGCGCAGTTGTGACATTAGTTATATTACTTGGAATGCTAATATTTTGTATTCATGTTTACTAGGAGGTGTTTGGAAAATGTAAAGGGCAATGCATAAGGGGATGATTTATTTGTAAAAAAGTATACAGATGAGGAGCCATTACAAAAGGACTAGATGACAACCTAGGATAAGCAGAAGGTGTGTACTTGAGGAAAAGCTATCAGGAGATATGCATGTCTCCATTGTGTATGGGCACAGGAACCAACAACATCCCAGAGAGTGTCACTCTGCTGGCAGTGATGCTGTTAAAACCAATCAAGTTGCTTGATGCAATGCAACATGCTGGAAAAATAGATTGATGAAATCTACGTGACCATCATGGGAAATTAAAACACCAGTCTGCTCTGTTAGAAAAAAACAACGTGTTTTCAGAGGAAATGTCAGTTACTCAGCCCGCCCCCCCCCACCCCTCCTTCATTATTTGCATATTGTGTTGTCTAAACCCCACTGGTAGTTGGGAAGTAAACAGTACTTGATACCATAACAGGAATACAGTGAAAGCACAAATCCCTAAGTTGTGCAGCCTCCATGGTCTTTTTGGTTTAGCTTAACACTGTCCGCACCCCTGTCTGTGTCCAAAATCCACAAAATTTCCTTATGATTTCCAGCTTGAAAACTGTAAGAGTAGGGCTATCATGATGTGATAAGTTCAGTGTAACATTTACTGGTTAGAATGAGGATGAAACAGCTTGAGAATAGCTTGATGAGGATCTAATTTCAGCCTAGAAACTTAAAAGAAACCAGTGACAATGCAACAGCTGTAATTTTTCACAGAATCACAGAATGTTTTGGGCTGAAACAGACCTTTTAAAGGCCATTTAGTCCAACACCGCTGGAATAAGCAGGGATGTCTTCAACTGGAAAGATTGCCCAGACCACATCTCATCCAACCTCCAGTGTTTCTAGGGATGGAGCACCTATCACCTCTCGGGGCAATCTGCACTACTCCTTCAATTTTTTTTTTCTGTTTAGGAGCATTGGTTATTGCACAGAAGGACTTAAGGATGGCTATTTAGAGAGAAGAAAAATAGAGAATATATAGAAATAGAGTTGCTGTAGCCTGTCCTTTCCATTTAGCATTAAAAAAATATTTAAAATTTTTAAAACTGCAGGAAAGAAAGAAAATATTATACTCACTATCTGATATGCTTTACCAATTATTTTAAGGCAATGAAATAATTAATTTCAAAATATTTTTAGATGTCAGACAGGCCCAAATTGAAACTACTCATATATGAAAAAYAGCCTTATGTTTTCATATTTAACCTTGATTCTCTTTTATTATTTTAACTGACATTACCATCTCCTTCATGTACAGAAACACTTCTAGGATTTGTGGCTTCYATTTTAAAAATGCAACAAAAATTTTCTTATGTGTTTGTTGCTGAAATAGGAAGTTAACTTCCAGAAATTAAGGTACAATTAAGGTTAGTTTGTAAGCAGTGGAGAGATGCAACCAAGGGATTGCTTTCARAAGTGTAAATTTTTATGCCTAGAAAGAGATACCTGTTTTACARTAGTAATTTTAAATTATTTCCACCAGAAATCAAGCTGACATGACAGTAAGACTGCACTTGAAACAGAAATCTGTGTGTTAAACTAGCCTCTGATGTAAAAATACCATTAATATACAGATATGCATTACTAATCTGTAAGAAGCTGAGCAAGTTGATATCACAGGGACACAGAAAAAGTTAATATTAAATAGAAAAATAATCATAAGGCAAATRAAAAAATATAATCACATATGCAAGCTTGGAGTTAGAAATCTTCACAAATACCTGAGCCAATGTCAACAGGGGCAACTGATGCTTCACTGTCATGGGCATCCCATTAATTTTTCAATGAAAAAACATGAGGATAGGTTCTATTTTGCTTCCTTTTTTCCCCCCCATTAATCAACAAGAAACTACCATACTAGGTCACTTAATAGCAGAATGCCTAGGGTCTTGTGATACGATGTACAGTGAAATATATCATGTTATCCAAACCAGGATATCCACTGTACCCCTTAGCAGATAGGAGAAGGATTACTTTCTTCCAACAGTGGTTCATTTCTGAAACAGAAAACATCCTTTTTAGAAAGCACACACAGAAACGCCTCTATTATACTCTGAAAATTATTTTTGTTTATTTGCTAGATGATTAGTTTATTGATCTAAAATTACTTTACAGGATATTAGATGATAAGATMAAATTTGAGAATTTGTATTTATTTTAGACAATCTATCTAGTCTTCCTCCTTTTCATCAGACAACACTGTTTAATACAATARCCCCTCACTAGAAGGAGGAGTACTTTTACCGCCTTAAAAACAGAAGTTTACCTATCAAGGTAAATGTGAATGAATGAGGATTCGCTTACAGTGAGCTCTCAAACAAACTATGCCTGCTCCTCCCCGGTAGTGTGTTGATCTAGACCAGGACAGCATTCCATGTTTAGGTGCTAGTTATTCACATAACAGTTCATCTGAGTAGGAAGAGGGCTTTGCTGAATATACCAAGGCTGGCTTTCAGGGCTGATCTGTGTCCACAGCAGAGCCCACAGGCAGCTCCCACTGGGAGCTCATTTTGCCACCTGCCTGGCCTCACCTTTTCCTACAAGTGCAGCAAGGAGTTCTCATTATGTAATCCTTTCACTGTTTTGTTGTAATAAAACAATGGAATATCTCACAGTACTGAAATGGAGAGCTTCTCTCCACAGACAGGATCTGCTCTGCACAGTGTGCCATGAGAAAATCCATCCAAGTTACATCTCATGGTGCACAAATGCAGGGTGTCCCAGCATTTGTGGGCCATGGAACATCAGGTTTCATTCCTACCTGTATTACTCTTCTTTGTCTAATTGACACAGTTATCTTTTTAAGCCATTTGTTCTCAAAGCCTTTTTTACTGATCCAGAAAAAGCCTTGCACCATCTCTCCCTCACTTCATCTCTTATCTTCCATCCCCAGTACAGAACAGGCAGATACATAACATGAAGAGACAGATATGCTTGTAAAACATATCCTCTGTGTTTGATTTTTTAAAAATTCTTGTTTCTATAGGAAAGTTTATACATATTTTCCATCTTCAGCAATAGTTTCAAGTTCAGACCTCAGAAGAATTAAATAAATGAATTCTATTGACTCTATCATGTAAATTTCCAATCCATAATCCATAGGCTGTACTCATGGAAATGCTTGCATAATCTTTCACAGCACTATTCCTCCAATGAAATACATTTAAGTAAAAGCTCAAATGTTGCCATGACTGAGGCCTGAATGTCTTTCAATCCCACATATTTGATGGTTGAGCTAAAGCATTTCTGTTCCCTTTCCTGTCTCTCTCTTTCCTGACCTATGGTAACAGCAGAGCAGAGCAGATTTCTGTAAATRAGGTGAAAAATCAGAAATACCTCAGGGAATAATTTGGAGGAGAAAAGAAGACAGTGGAGAATACAGTAGCAATATATGGGTCTTTATATGCAAGAACTACTTTAAGACCACACAACTTTTAGTCAAAGCAAATTAAATGTAAATATTTATTCTTTAATATCAGGAAAATATAAAGCGTTGGTATTGAACAGTTAGGATGAATCAACTTGATTTGTAAAAAGTCAGCTTGCAGTCATATGTTTTCAAGGTCTCAAAATAAGGTCTTCTTTCAGGCCTGCTTCTAACTATTTATCATTATCTGTTAATTTCTCTAATTTTTTTCATTCTTATAATTTAATATTCTTTCTTGAGAACACACAGGAATTTAGGCTGCTTTTTGATTAAGTTGTGTGTTATGAGATATTTGGAATAATATATGATAATGGATTCATTTCAGAAACTGGCAGAATGTCCAACATAATCATATTAGGCTTGATTGAATATCTAAATAATAAATAATACAAATTTAGGGGATTCTGAATGCATAAAACATGATATGTGAGTTCCCAAATTGCTAGATGCCGATTTTTAATGACTGTTACATGAAGTTATCAGATGAGGTTTTGCTTATGTCAGAGTTGAGGGCAGTTACTTACCCACTTTATCCATTGCAAATATGTAATGGATAATCTATTCTGGTTATTTATTTAAGTAACCCAAAATAGCTCTGTAAGTTACAGGTAAGAATAAGGGTAAAATTGGCATCCTGCACTATTCTGCCATTCCTTCTTATCTCATCTAATGAACTGTGTAAGACATGAATCATAATCTTTTTTTTTCATAGTGTATTTGTAGTCCAGACTGTTAGATTATTTCATGAAATTGCATCAGAATGTGGACAGAGTGTGTACAGGAGACAGCCTCTCTATTACGATGCAAATGCTCAGTTAAAGTATTTAAGAATCATGTAGTAGCTGTGACAGTGCTAGAGGTAATTAAACTCAGGTTCTAAAAATAAAGTAAAAAGTGCATGGTGCTGCATCCCATATTTGATTATTCCTCAATTGCTAATTAGGTACATTTATCCTGATAAATCTCACTTAGGCTGGAATCTTTCTGTGAAGTATTCATATCAGTAACAAAAATCAAGTCAACCAGGTTGTGTTTTGCTTCTGACAAGGTCCCCATATAGAGTTAAGCTTCTGACAACTTTCACTTTAGTTCCTGTGCTGGGTTCATAATGTTGTTCCCAACTAGAAAATGTCAAGTATTATAATAATCAGCCACTCAGGTTTGTGATATATGCCCTGAAATAATTCATGTTTTCTCTGCTGTATTAAATGTTGTAATGTTTAATCATAAAAACTTAAAATCTTGCCACAATTAAAGTCAGGTTGGGGACCGTGGAATGTACACATTGAGATTGTATCACAGCTGCCAATAAGACCGGAGACCAAGATTTGCAACAGCAAGATGGGTGGACTCACGAATCAGATTGGTATTGAACCAGTGATGAGAGCAGTTACTAAGACCAACAGCACCGATASTGAGGATAACATCTGAATGGGACTCCTCGGAAATCCATTCAAACACCCATCTCTGTCCGGAAAACTATTCAGCAGTCCAGCAACGCTGAAAAGATTTTGGATGAATATGCAATGAGGACTGGACACCAAATAGACTGTTGCAATATGGCCTCTGCGCAGAAAAACAGTATAAGAACTGGCTGCTCCGAGCAGACTTTGTGAACTGGGGGGTGTACAGGGCAGTAGAGACTGTACACACGGTTCACCCAGCGCTGATCCCAGGCTTGGCTCTGCCTTTTGTTGTGGCTTCCTGGCACTTTGTCAGTTGATTTCATAATAAATTTATTTGATATATTTTAATTGGACCTTCAAATCTGTTTCATTTATAACAGGTAGAAGAAGCCAATCCTCTTGCTTAGTTTACCTCTCTTTGAACAATATCTTGGTTTCTATCTGTTTTTTCATATTCAAAATCTTCACTTAAGGGACACTGTTTGCTCTGTACTTTGAAGTTTGTGGTCAACTGGAACACACAGAGGTACAGGTAAATGTGTTAATGTTTTGGAGCTGATTCTTATAGGGCTTTTCAGGTATAATCATAGAGGCTAGTTTTTCTTTCACTTGTAAATAACCATCACAATATGATAGTTAGACCTCAGTTTCTTCAGTTCTACTTCATGTACTTGCTTAAAAATGTATGTCATCTGCACCTTCAAGTATACATGCTTCACCACAGTTAGAAGGTGTTTTTCTGTTTACCAAAAACTTCAGAAAGATACAGTAGATAAAATATTACTCAGATAACTAAAGCCGACCAAGAACAGAAATCTAAGATTATTATTATTTAGAAAATTAAACAGTGATGTAAATACTGTATTATGTTTATCGAAGTAATTTGAGCACTCTGAAAGTTACAAATATTTAAATTCAGCAGTTTGACATTACCACATTCTAGTTTTTCAAAGAGACTTGAAGTATATACTTATTAATTCTATACTATTGCACTACCAAATAAGTATGCAGAAGTGCAACTTTGACAATATTGCTTAACAGATTCACTAGCATGCAGTTCTACTCGGACTATCAAGTTCTGCAAGATTTGGTTCCATTAGATTGGCTTCCTTAGATTTCAAAGACTTTTCTAATTTTTTTCTCTCTTGTTCAACTGCAAAATGGTTAATATGACACTGATTCCAAAAGGCTTCCAAAAGAGCTGCAGAAGAGGAACTACAAGGCACTAGACCTGAATTCTTCACAGGGCAAGTTGGTGGAAACCATCTGTGGTAGTTTTAGGGTCTTTCTGCTGTGAGACAGGATTAAGAGAAAAGCAAAGCAGGATCAAAGTTAAAAGACATAAAGATGGTTTATTCACACACACTAAAAGGAAACAAGGAGGGGAAAAAACCCCCAAAGAATCAAAATGAAGCTTCTAAAATGCTTCCCCCTCCCCCACCAGCTTCTTTTCTTCCTTGCAGACATTTATAAAAGCAASAACTCAGAACCTAAGGTCTGTACTCCTTATAGAATAATCTTTTATCAATCTCTCTAGAGAGAGAAGTTTCTTCTGATTATGGTAACTCTCCACAAGGACAGAAACAGTCTACTCGTGGCTCCTAGCTCCCACAGAAGACAGCCGCCCAGAAACAAAATTCTGTCTCTSTGGTTCTCCCAAAAAGAGCAGTTTTCCTTATCAGCTTGACTTGGGTCATGGACTCTATGCATTCTGGGGTGTTATTTTTAAAATTAGCAGTTCAGGTGTAAAGGATACTCTTCATCCTATCTTAGGGTAGGARTATCTCTCACTTTTACTCAAAGCAGTAGCGCAGAGGACTTATATCACATCAAGCATCTTACTCAGATGCCTCAGGGGACCACAGGGTCACTGCTTCATCTATATCTACTTAGTCAATTGCAAATACCTCTGCTCAAAAATTACCAATCTGAACAATTATTTCCCAAGTTCATATTCTCCATGGTTTAAAGATATATTTTAGCATAGTTTGTTACCACAATTCACAAAGGATTTTCAGCCTAAGGGCATCTTCTCATCTCCCCATCCCTTAAGACACAACACCTCTTTCACAGACCTCAGTATCTTTATGAAGCCTAAATAGAAATGTCTCTACTATAACATCTTCTTCGCTCCCTAGAAAAAGATCCGCCTTCTGCAAGCTTCACCTTGCAAAGGACAGAGTTAACTGTAGTTCAGGGGTGGTCTCGTGCTCTCGGCCGGGAAATGGTGGCAGCTCTTGAAAAGCTCTGAGGCCACATGGTGGAGGAGGAGGGGGTCAGAAACAGAACAGCGGCCGAGGTCGCGATGGCTCCCATGGTGGTAGATGCAGCTTTCACCCCCTAAACCCTTTGTTCTCATTTGGGGTAGGCTCAACTCAGGCTCAGAGCTGTTCCAGGTAGAAGGCAGTGAAGGGAGAAATCAGCTGCAGTCTCCCCACTAACAGCAGCTGGAACTCAGTCTGAGCAAAGCTGAAGCACACAGCTTTGCCTGCCTCTCTGCCCAAGAGTCACTGAGCTTAGCAGAYGTCCCGAGTTAGGCCGGGGCCCAGCAGGCCTGACAGGGCCCACCAGGCCTCTGGCTCCCTTCCAACTGGAGGGAGCCGGGGCTGCCTCCTACCTCTCCYGAGGCGAACAGCGAAAAAGAGAGCAGAGTTCTCAAAATACCCAGCTTTTATAAATGTGCTCATTCATGAAAACGAACTCACTTTCTCACTGGCTGAATTAGGTGTCAATCTAAGGTCCTTGGAGATAACAATTTCCTTTTTTAACTACAAGCTATGTTAAACCATAACACCAAAAGAAAAAAGTTAATGGGAGTGTGAATAAATTATCTGGACTGGGAAAGAATCTATATGGGTGGGCATTTTATGACTTTACACACAAATCCAGAGACATTCTTTAAAGGAGTTAGAAATCATATGCATTAGACAGGTCCTGTTGATACAGTCTACTTCAATTTTCAAATACTATACCTGTGTTTTTGTAAGATTAGGCACAGTGGCAATGCCTCTGTCACAAAAAGCAAAGAGCAAAACACAGAGAGGAACTCAGATGAGTGTGAAAGTCTTGGTACACCTGCATTGTGACTGACTAGCTCAACTAGGACAGTTCATCCTGGGGAAACATATGCCTGACAGGGCATTTCATATCAGAAAAGATTATTAGAGAAAGATTATCCTTTACTATCTCTCTGAACACATTAATTAAGTGGCTTCAAACAAAAGTCACAGTATACCCATTCAGAACAAACAGAACAATGCATTCTTGTCTTGGTTTGTAAAGAGAGGTGTCTGCTAAGGAAGGCARGAGCCTCACCTGAAGATGTAAACCCCCTCCCTCTGAGTTATTATAATTTTGAAATTAAGGTGTTCTCTTAATTATTCTCTCTTAAATATATCAGAATAGGAATAACAGTTCTTTACTAGCAAAATTAAAATAAAAATATAGTAGTACCAAAAAAATCAAACAAATAAAAAAGAAAACACTGACAGAGTCAGAATACACTCTGACACTCAGTTGGTCATGGTGTTGGTAGCAGTCCAATTAAATCATGGCTGCAGTCCTTCTGGAGTGATAGATGTGGTTTTCTTGAAGCAATGATMGTGTAGATGGGTGTATATTCCTCAGAATGTCCAGTGGTGGTGAGATGGGTCCAGTCTTCCTCTGGGAATCCAGTGGAAATGGGCTTCCTTAGTGTTCTGACTCTCAGATTTTTATCCAGGTAGGAATGCTGGGCTCCTTCTCCGGGGTGGAGCATCTCAAAATTGGATGATATAATTTTTTCAGTCATACAGTGAGCCTCAATGGCGCATTAACAGAATACATCCCCTTGGAGGGAGGATGGGTCTTGGAAGAGATAAAGAACACTGCCCTATCTGGTTTTAATAGATAGTAATAGAATACACATTTTTGGTTACATCTTGCATTGCAGCCTAAGACAATTCTTCAGAGAGCAAAACTAAGAGAACACCACACGTATATTTTTAATAGATGTGGTTTGCTGACTGATTCTTGATCCCTGCAGAGAAGATATCATGATTTTATGAACAAGCACTGATTCATAGCATGACGGAATGAAACAAATGTACAAATCAAATTAATTAGTATTGCACAGGCAAGCTTCAGATTTCTTAATATTTAAGTGGTTTTCTTTGCAAACAATCTTTTATAAAGTTGTCTGCACATTCTGCCTAAGAGCTCTACCACTCCATGAAATTGTACACACTGATCCCAAAATAATTGTAAATGACAGCATTCTGATAGATATATTTCTGAAGAAATGTACATCTCTCTCAAATACTCCTGCAGCACCCCACTGCAGTTTTCATCAGTTTCAGAACTGATTTTTAATTGTGACTTTCATTCTGCATGAGAGCTTCTGTCAGTTGTCCTGGTGCTGGAATTTACACATTGATCAGCACTATTTGTGATCGACCAGTGCCTCAAAAAATCTACACCTGTGAATGTGGAAACACTGTTGCCACTTCATGGTCTAGACTGATGGGCATGTCAGAACAGATTTCCCTTTCAAGTAACTAATTGAGAAACTACTTCAAAGTATTTATTTCTGAATCATGACCAGATTCCTGCTGCTTATCTTCCATAAAAACATGACACATGTGAGAGCAGGACAGTAGAGATCTTACTTGAGCTGAAATACACTGGTTTTGGTGTAGAAAAATATATATTTTACTTCTAAAATACAATTCTCATTGGTAGTTTTAGCAACATGCCAGGAATTTTTGAGTGGTTTCAGATATCACCTTTTGTGTAGTCTTTCCCATAATTATTAATTCAGCAATACTGACATCTGAAGTCTAACTCTCTTATTTTTTCTCAGAAAATTTATTAACTCAGCTGGCTTCTACTGCACAAGAACTGTTACTAAAATGTGGTTTGTCACAGAGGTGCTGGCAATATATTTGGTGCATGGGCTAATCTAAAACTAAACCTTTTTTTCCCTGAATTTTTCCTGAAGTCCTACAATTTCTCAACAAACAAATACATTCTAATTATATAGGTTCTGCTTCCTAATACACCCCTGCACAGTAAATGTCCCTGTAAATAATGTAAATTTTTATATGGATTTCAGTAAATGAATTGTGTAAATGAAGGAAGAGCTTGGACACTACACAAAATCAAGCTTTCCAAAAGCTTTCAAGGAAACAACTTGATTCTAACACTTTTTTTCTCAAAACTTGCCACTTGTATCAATGATGTAGATATAATAATGAGCTTTTCATATAGGCAGCCTTCAAAGATTTTCCCAGAATACTGTGTGGACACATTATGGTTATCTTGAACTTAACAAAAGGAATACAAATACTATTGCTATCAGTGAACAATTATGCAGACTTTCAGAAAGAATGTAAAGATGGTCATGAGTGTAGCTATTTGATCTCACTGACATTGATGTGTTATTTTGAGTTGTATCTGATCTAGATCTAATAAATTAGGCCTCTGTGTTGGTTTGGGCTTTTTCCCAGGGAAACAGTAGTAATATCTCAGATAAAGGATATATTACTTAAGAAGAGACTAATGACAGTAACAATCAGAAATGCAAACATTTCAAATGTCAAAATGTATGCCTTTTAGAGAAAATTATCTATATGTGTTGATTCTTACATAGTTTCTAAAAGTGTATTGGGTACATTAATTCATTGGATTGTATCATTCCTTATAACATACTGATATATAATACAAGATTATTGTGTTTTCATTTAAGAACATGAATGCTAAACTATGAGTCTAAATTGTTCCTTCTAGACTCTACTTATAATCAGGAGACAGAATCAGGTATCACTAGCAGGCAATTTTTCTCAAATGCCTAAAATAAGTGAGAATAACTGCCCCATGTGATATGTTCAACCCAGCTTCAGATGGCTGAGTGAATCTTACACAGGGTGGACAAAACCATGCCCTAACAGCACTCTGTGTCATCTGCCACACTTACTCAAATTTCACAGAAATTAAGGCTTAATATGGAAATGTTTATTTTAGTATGTAGTGGAGCATAAGCATGCTGAAACAAAGTACGAAGACTTTCACATAAAATGTCAAAATCTGAAGGACATTCCCCATTCCCCACATAAAATTTTTAACTTTTCCTCCAAGGAAATTGTAAGTACAGGTATCAGCAGTGTTAGTTCATTTATTCTACACACAAACAAATAGAGAGGAAAAGTTTGCCAAGCCCACATGTTGGCACAGTTGCTTCCCTGGTAAAGACAGCACTTCTGATCATGAGAAAAATTTGAGGAAGAGAACAGAGATTTGCTTCTTTTGGAAGAATACATAACAATTTTGTTCAGTAACATTGCTAATTCTATTGGGTTTAGAACTCATACAGAATTAATTATTATTCTCGCTGTTTGTAGCTGTTTCCACTTGTGGAAATGACCATATAAGCAAAAATTTTCCGATTTTATTTCATAAGTTCACTTTTGGTGTCGTCAATGTGAAGTGTTTACCCTTACAGTTTTCTCACTGCTGGAACATTATCATGCAGACAGCTGCCTGTCTGCTCTTATCAGAGTAGCTTGGGTCACCATATGTAATTCTTCTATTTATCATGGGCAATGTTTTAGATGCAGTTACTGGATTCTAATTTCTTCAAAGATTCTGTCACTTGTCTCCTGACCTTTAGCAGCTATAGCAGACTTTTATCTCAACCTTTCCTCAAGAGCTTCCCTTGCCCATCTGTTAGATATCAGCTTTTTTACCCTTTGCAGTACTTTTGAGAAATCCAAGAGAAATTTTTTTACTCTCTTCTCCTAATGGCACCTCTTGTTGTAAAGCAAGAACTATTCAAAAATCTTCTAGGCTTAACAGACTTGGGTAAGCAAAGCACATCACATGTAGGATGCCTCTATCCCTTCTATCTCCCAAGGGAAGCAACAATGTTGTTTAAAAATACAGACATCTGTCTTTCATGGAAAAAAAACTTTTTTAGAAAGCAGAAAATTCAGAGTGCAAGTTCAGACATCTTCTGATGTCAGCACTTGAGCATAACTCAAAATGACTCATTTTCTGGACTTGACTCAAAGTCATTTTTATGAATATTCAAGACCCTCATATCTTATTTTCTTTCCCGTTTCAGTTCCAGCACAGGAAACTTGGACCTATTCCATTCAACTATCCCTTCCCTTTATATTGACAGGATAAGATTAACTAAAAGTAATGTGGCTTTTGATCCTGTGATCTGAAGTTGGGATTTCTGTTCTAACATTACTATTTTTCTTTTCCCTTTTGTTTTCTCTTAGAAATGTGAACCTTAACATGAACCAGACTACCCACCACATGCTTCATTGCCTCAAGTTCTCTGATCTAGTTACCATTGATATTTAACTACACCAAAAATAAGTTAAAAATAACAAGCYTTACAGTTCTGATTTTACCTTCTGGCATTTCAGAATGTCCAAGTTAAGACTATTTATCCTGAAAATCATATCTTAGTTTTTCCTTTGTTGTATGTTGTAACCCAAGACATTAGGTGGTGTTGGTTCGTGCTTTTCTATTTCTTTCTCTTGATTGAAATTATCTCCAGTAAACACCTTACTGTTGCATGGCAAAACACTAAGTATATTAATGACTGATGTATTAATATTAAAATATTAATTGCTCAAACCAAACATAATAAAGGGAAGGCATTCTTCTTAAGGGTGAATTTTCTCCATGATTGGCAGTCCATAAATAGGGAAGGCCAGTCCTTCCTTAGCCCATGTCTGTAAAACTACTATCTAAACTTTTCTGTCTACACTTTTACTTACTCAAGGTTCTTCCAATTGGCCTTTGTCCCARATGATGTTACTAAAATGGTTCCTACAAAATGTTGTTTAAATACACAACACAGCAAACTGACAACTGTGAGAAATGCTTTCCTCCAGTAATTATATTCTCCAGAGTGAGGAGAACATTATTCTGCTTAGTATTATAGTTAACAACATTGACATTTTTCATGCCTTTATTTAAAATGTTTTTCACAGTGAGCCATAGAAGTGCCCCAATGAAAGCACTTCTGAAAACAACCATCTTACAACAAACATCTGAATACATGGACCAGTAGCTAGAGAACTTCTCTTGGTGGGCAAATTCCCCTTAGAATTATAACTTTTCAGAGTGAATCTTCAGTATAATCATTTTGTTCAATTGTCAAATTACTGAATTAGAGTTCCTGTCACTTTATATTCTTCAGTAGGTTCTCGGTTTCTTGTGTATGTTCTTATGTTTACAGACTGAGGGCAGAAATTGACTTATGTACATGCATTAAACATTTAAGTGCAATGGAATATTAATCTGATCATCTAAAAATGAAACAACATATGGTAATAATCTCCAGTTGAGTGACTAGCCAGCAAGGTGAAAAGACAACAGATTGTTTCAAAGACTGTTTTGAGAAACACATTCTCATCCACAACTTTTATGTTACCATAATATACCATCACCAATTCAGTGAATTCTCCATCCAGCACACAGATAAATTCCTGTATTTACTTGTGGAACAGGTACTCAGCAGCAGAAGGCACAATGGGAGGGAAAGGAAAGGTCATACCTAGGTCGTAGCAGTAAATTACTCCCATGCAGAGAAGAAGAGAGACAGATTTTAACATGGCTATATTTTTTCCTAAGGCAAACAACTAGGGCAAATTCCTACTGATTTCTAATGGCAGATGTTTCCTTATGCCACATTTCAGAGTCGTTACAGCCAGGTCCTTTAAGAATCCTAACTAGTTATTGTTTTTCTACCTCCCTTGTACRTCTTTGTACCCTGTGAAGCAGGGTAAGCAGAGTGGCTTACCCTCCCTTTTCATGAAGACAGATGGTGTATTAGCCAAAGTTTCTTTCTCCACTAGCTACAGTTGTTCAGCCACAGGGGCCAGGGAGGATCTATAGCTGCAAAATCTCTGCAGCAGCTGCTTGAAGCTCTCAGCATACCAGTGAGCTGGATCACACTGCTGGGGCAGATACGTTTCCTATTTTTTACCTGTGGCAACAGTCCCGTGATACACTTCAGCACAAAGGCGCAGCTCATACTCAAATGTGTATGTTCCCTTTATTACCTCAAGGAACCAATGTACTGCAAATTGTAAAAGAATACTGCTGTAGTTTCAGTTTCCTATAGTTGTTTATACAAGGTCTCTGCAGGCTGAACCTCAGCTCTCTCAGTCTTTCATCACAGGAGAAGTGCTCCAGCCCTCTGACCAGCTCTGGGGCCCTTCTGTGGACTCATTCCAACAGCTCCATGTCCTGCCTGTGCCCAGAGTGCAGTTGCACCAGATCAAGGAAGAGGGGCAGAATCCTCTCTCTCTCCTGCTGCCCACGGGGCTTTGGATGCAGCTTCGGAAGCCCACTTGGCTTTCTGGGCTGCCAGTGACCATGGCTGGCTCATGTCCAAGTTTTCATCCACTAGTACCCCCAAGTCCTTTCTCTCTGCTCTCAGTCCATTAATTCTCTTGCCTGTGTTAATAGTGGGGATTTCCCCAACCCAGCTGCAGGACCTTGCACTTGGTCTTGTTCAACTTCATGCAGTTCACATGGGACCACTCCTCAAGCCTTCCCAGCTGACATCCCTGCTCTCAAGCACATCAACTTCATCACTCACTTGGTCTCATCTGTCCACTTGCTGAGAGTGTACTCAGTCCCAGTGTCTCTGTCATTGATAAAGCCATTTGTCTTGGTTTGAAAGACAGGTATCTGCTAGGGGAAAAACCGGTGCTCCCCTTGCAATCGAGACTGCACACCCCCTCCCACTAAATTATTATAAATTTGAAATTAAAGGGCTCTCAGGCAAAGATGTGGGACTGGGAATAACAGGTTTTTTACTTTTATATATATATATATATATATATATATATATATATCCAACAAAAGCAGGCAAACACAACAAACAAACAACTACAGCATTAATAATAAGACAGACCTAGGAAACCTCAGGGGACCACAAAATCCCAGGGTAGTCCGACCTCTGTCTCTGAGGCACCAAGCTGTAAGATCCTGGGTTGGTGATGTAGCAGACGAGTAGTCYTGCAGCGGTGGTTGGAGCAGCGGGATGTCCTGGCAAGAAGCCACAAAAGTGGCAGCGGGGACAGGGTCGGTCCCACTCCAGTAGGACAGAAGGAGAGCTCAGAAAATCCCTGGGTACACGGGCAGATGGAAGGTTTTCCCAGGAACAGAGCCGATGGTGACAAAGTGAAGGAAAAAAAAAAACTCCTCTCCCAGCAAGCGTAAAAAAGAGTGTCCTCTCTGTTCGAGTGCCTAGGCGAAAAGTGCCCAGCCCCCAGTCCCTTCAGGTCCTTCCCTCTCGGCCTCTTTTGTCTCTGTTAAGTACCGCTAATCACACCTTTAACTATCAGTGTAAAGACAGCAACTCCAGGGAAAAAATTCCAAGGGCAAAACAAAACAAAACAAAACCAAATCTAACCCCCAACATTATCCACCCCGAATTTTTTCCCATATCAACATATTACATTGAATTCAAACCTTCTAAATTAAATACATACATAACTACCTTAAATATATATATATATGTACATGAAGATATGCATACAGAGACAGTGTCAGGTGTGGCTCACCTTAGCACAAGGTCCCCTTGAGGTACACACCGGGTCTCTCCATCCTTTTGCATCACCCACCAGGTGCAACCTGGTCCCTGAGCGAAGACAACCCCACGGATGGGATTGTCTTTGCTGGAAGCAGAATTAACCCAAACAGTTTTTCYCAGCATACCCCTCATGTGTACTACTGGAACCCTATCTCCATCTGTTGTTCTCAGGGGCTCTGATTGGGCAGGGCCAGCTCGATTGGTGGAACCTCTGGTGTTCACTAACCATGTAGCCTTTGCTAAGTTAATCTCCCAGTTCTTGAAAGTCCCTCCTCCCAGTGCCTTCAAAGTGGTTTTAAGCAGGCCATTGCACCGTTCAACTTTCCCGGCTGCAGGTGCATGGTAAGGAATATGGTACACCCACTCAATGCCATGTTCCCTAGCCTAGGTGTTTATAAGGCTGTTTTTGAAATGAGTCCCATTGTCTGACTCAATCCTCTCAGGGGTACTATGCCTCTAGAGAACTTGTTTTTCTAGGCCTAGGATGGTGTTCCGGGMAGTAGTATGGGGCACTGGGTAGGTTTCCAACCATCCTGTGGTGGCTTCTAYCATTGTGAGCACGTAGTGCTTGCCTTGGCGGGTTTGGGGCAGGGTGATGTAGTCAAYCTGCCAGGCCTCCCCATAGTTATACCTGGACTACCGCCCACCATACCACAGGGGCTTCACCCGCTTGGCCTGTTTGATGGCAGCACACGTCTCACAGTCATGGATAACCTGCGAGATACTGTCTATGGTTAGATCCACCCCCCGGTCTCGTGCCCACTTATAGGTGGCATCTCTGCCCTGGTGACCTGAGGCATCATGGGCCCATCGAGCCAGGAACAGCTCTCCCTTGTGTTGCYARTCCARGTCTATCTTTGCCACCTCTATCTTTGCAGCCTGATCTACYTGCTCGTTGTTGCGGTGYTCCTCATTAGCCCGGCTCTTGGGGACATGGGCATCTACATGGCGGACCTTCACAGGTAGCTTTTCYAAGCGAGCAGCAATGTTTTTCCACTCYTCAGCAGCCCAAATTGGTTTTCCCCTACGCTGCCAGTTGGCCTTTTTCCACCTTTCYAACCACCCCCACAGAGCATTGGCTACCATCTACGAATCAGTGTAGAGGTAGAGCTTTGGCCACTTCTCTCTCTCAGCAATGTCCAGGGCYAACTGAAYGGCTTTGAGTTCAGCGAGTTGGCTTGACCCACCTTCTCCTTCAGTAGCCTGTGCAACCTGTCGTGTGGGGCTCCACACAGCTGCTTTCCACTTCCGGTTCATCCCTACGATGCGACAGGAACCATCTGTGAAAAGAGCGTAGCGTGTTTCTGCTGCTGGCAGTTGGTTATACGGTGGGGTTTCTTTAGCACGTGTCACTTCTTCTTGTTCCTCTTCATCAGTGAGACCAAAGTTTTCACCTTCCGGCCAGTTTGTAATTATTTCCAAAATCCCAGGGCGATTCGGGTGTCCAATACGGGCGCGCTGTGTAATGAGGGCAGTCCATTTGCTCCATGTGGCATCGGTGGCATGGTGGGTAGAGGGAGCCTTTCCCTTAAACATCYACCCCAGCACCGGCAGTCGGGGTGCCAGGAGGAGTTGTGCTTCYGTGCCAATCACCTCTGAGGCAGCTTGAACTCCTTCATAGGCTGCCAAGATTTC
>CADDXX010001420.1:11073-22041 GCA_902810485.1 Alauda arvensis
CGAGGCCTCGCTCGACAGGAAACTGCAGGCGGTGACCAACACGATGGAGTCGATCCAGGGCCTGTCCTCGTGGTGCCTGGAGAACAAGCGGCACCACAGCACCATCGTGTACCACTGGATGAAGTGGCTGCGCCGCTGTGAGTGCGGGCCCGGGGGGCGGCCGGGGGCACGGAGGGGCACAGCGGCGGCTCCGGGCCGAGCCCGCACCGGGCACTCCGGGACCGGCCCGTGCCGGCGGCCGCGGCAGCGTCGGGCTCAKCTTCGTAGGAAGGCTTGGGTTGGGAAGGACTTTAAAGCCCGTCCGGTGCCACCCCTGTCCCCCTGCAGGGACACCTTCCACGGGAGCAGGTTGTTCCGAGCCTGGCCTTGGGCACTCGCAGGGATAGGGCAGCCACAGCCTCTGTGCGCTCCCGGTGCCCGGGCCTCATCACCCTCACAGGGGAGAATTCCTTCCTGACACCTCATTCAAATCTGTCCCTTTTACTTTGAAAGCCTTTCCTCCTGTCCTGTGTGCATCACCTTGTGATCCCCGGAGGAACACAGCACGCTTGTGGTGGCACCTTTGTCCTCCYGAAACCGTGGTGTCCTAAAGCAGCACTTGGGGGGCTGCAGGAGCAGGGTCTGTTTGTGTGCTCTGCCTGGCAGGAGCAGCCCRGGGTGGGCACAGACAGCGCTGGGSTTTGCAGTGCCCATCAGGATGTGTCCCTGACCTGCAGGGAGGAGGTTGGTGTTGGCAGGAGGCTCAGGAGGCAGCGTTATCTCTGCTGCTCTGGGAAGGTTTGACTCTTCTTGTGGGAGTTMAAGGAAGCTTGGCTTGGCAGGAACRTGGAGATAACATTCCCACCCCAAAGTGTTGATCTGTTGTGTGCTGAATCTTTTTGGAAAATTTGGGAAAGTTGGGTTTCTCTGTCAAGGCACTGCTGCAGAATRCAGAGGACCCTCTTTCCCCAGAGTTTGATGTGTTTTGTCTGTACTCCATGGAATTGGAGAGAAAGGTGAGATCCTTGGAGGAAGTACCCTGGGTCCTCCTGCCTTGCTGTCACTGCCACCTCTCCTGGAAATCCTCCCCCCTTGGACACCCCTCGGTACTGTGGCATCATCCTTGGGGCTCTTTCCCTTCCTCTCCAAGTGCATTGGCACTCRAGCACTGGCTTTTACAAAATCCCAGAAGCCCCGTTCCAATGGGATGATGATCTGAAAGATGATTGAGGCTGGCATTTTGGGGGAGGCTGGCTGCAAATTGTTTTGGAGCAGCAGGCGAGTGCAGCCCTGCTCCGGCTGAATTCCCAGCCCTCAGGGCAGAGCAGAGCACTCAGTGCTCCAGAAAACCCACCTCAGCCTGCCCTGTCAGCATGTTCAGGGCACAGGTTGTGAGCAACAGGTTCTGGTCATAAGTCCTTGGCTTGCTGAGTGTGTGCTGGAAAAGCTCATCCTGGGACGYGGGAGCTGMGGCTTTGAGAGGTGCCAGTGGCCCCAGGAGCAGGGTGAGGGCTCAGAGCTCCTCCTGGGAYGTGGGAGCTGAGGCTTTGAGAGGTGCCAGWGGCCAGRGGAGCAGGGTGAGGGCTCACAGCTCCTCCTGGGATGTGGGAGCTGGGGCTCCATGCGGGATTGGGGTGAGCAGCTGCTGGCAGGGACTCCTRGCTTGGCTCTCAGGCCTTTGCTGTGTGTGCTGGGGCAGGGACAGTGAGGGACAGGGGCAGGGATTCCCCAGGGCTCTGTCCCTGTGCCCTTCCTTGCCTTGGAGTGATGCTCCAGGGCACRGTGCCAGCAGAGCCGGTGCCTGGCAGGGGCTCAGGGAGGCTTAAGGACATCGACCCCTGGGGATTGCAGGACCCATCTGAGCTAAGCCTTTCCTTGTGTCCTCAGCTCTGCTTCCCCTCAGAGGAGGATGGTGTGTACAGGCTCTTCCTTTTGAACTTGTGTTCACTGCCCTGGTGCTGGGAGGGCAGAACGTTTCTGCTGGGAGCTTCCTCAGGTGTGGGTGAGGGGTGAGCTCTCGCCCAGGGCTCTGCACCAGCAGTGATGCTGAGCTTCCTGAGAGCAATCCTGGAGACCAGGAGAGCTGCCTGGTGCAGCCATGCTGTGGGAAGGGGCTCTGTGAAGCAGGATAGAGAATGGAGGGATCTGTAATARAAACTGATGCTGATTGCAGCCAGGGGTGATGTGGGCAGGTGAGAGGTGACAACACACAGGTGTGTGAGGTAACACCATCTCTGGGCACTGTTCTCTAGTTTAATCCTTGGGAATGTCCTTCAGTGAAGTGAAGGAGCTCATTACCAGCATCAGAATGGGCATGAGCTTCCCAAGTTTACCCACTCTGAGGAAGGGGTTTGATGAAGTTACTCAGTTTGGAGCTTTTGAACATGAGGAGGGTCAGAGGAGCAAGCACARCTGGGGGAGTCTGAAAGCCATTTGTAAATGGGAGATGTCCTCTCTGGTCCCCAGGGTTTGCCTGCTGGACCTTGGACACTGAGACTTTCCCAAAAGCAGCACTGAAGTGTTGGGATCAAGGTGTGGCTGTTGTGCTACTTCTGTCTGATGCTGACTCTAAATTTTCTTTTGCCCYCAGCTGCTTTTCCTCATCGGCTGAACCTTTTTTACTTGGCCAATGATGTCATACAGAACTGCAAGAGGAAAAATGCCATTGTCTTTCGGGACACCTTTGCAGAGGTGCTTCCTGAGGCTGCTTCGTTAGTGAAGTGAGTAATGAACTCAGAAGGGGATTCTTCTTCTGACATCTCAAACCCTCTAGAAACATCAGCAGAGCTTAAAGGATTCTGTTGGAACAGCCTGTGTTTGCAGAGTGGGCAGGAGCTGGGTTTTAATTTGCACAGGGGGGTGATTYTTTATCCTGTGGAGCAAGGGAAGCCTTGCACCAGTGTCCTGCAGTCAGGGGTAAGGAACTCTTCTCTTCCAGGGATCCATCTGTYTCCAAATCCATYGAAAGAATCTTCAAAATCTGGGAGGACAGAAATGTGTACCCTGAGGAAACCATTTTGGCACTGAAAGAAGCACTGAGTAAGTTACTCACCCTTTGCATTTCTCACCTTACAAACTGCCACGTGAGCTCTCTGAAGCTGTAGCAACAGTCTGGGGTCACTGAGGGGCCTGAGGGCCATTTGCACCTGGCACAGGCTGTAACCCAGCCAGGTGTGGGACGTGAGCAGTGCTGCATTCTCCTGCTTCACCTCTTCTGTCCCTTTCTTMAGGCAGCTGTGAGTTCTTTCCCGTGAGCTGGAACTGCTCCAGCTGAGAGCAAACAGAACATGAGGCTGGAGTGGTCYTRCACGTCCTGAGCAGGGTGCTCTGGCTCTGCCTGCAGCTTCAGGGGCAGGTTTAGCTGATCCTGTTTGTGGGGTAGGAAGAAGCAAAGCTGGAGGGTGAAGAGTCCTCAAGTCCTTAGGGAAGAARCACGTGGTTAAAAGCAGGAGTTAGCAGTGCAGTCCTTGAAGGAAATCAGTCCAGGCTTTGGCTTCACTCACATCATGAAGAGCTGCAGGTGCTCAGGAAGCCCTCAGGTGTGGTCTGAGGCTCGTGGCAGGAGGAATGTGGTGTCCTGGGTCGGGCTGTGGCTCCAAGGACAGGCTTGAGCTGGGTGTTGCATGCTGAGAAGTGATGTTTGTGCTTTTTGCTCTGAAATGGCTCCTTTCTGTATCTTGAAAACAGGTCTGTGAGGTTTCAGGTAAATCAGGTATYGTGGCTGCTCTCCCAATGGGCAGCACTTGTGTGTTTGATGCTGATTCCATTACAGCCTCCCTCAAGAGTTTTCATTTTTAGATTCCTTGTGTTTTCCCTTTTTGCTGTGCTTTTGAACTGCCTTAGTGTAAGGGCAAACAGAAACTTGATTTAAAAATGGCAGACCACCCCCAGGTTGCTGCATTCCTGAGTAAACTGAGGTTCTCTTGGGCATCCAGCAGCTCCTCTAAGGAAGTTGGTCGAGGTGTTTTAAAACAAATTTCTGTTCACTCTTTCACCGTGCAACTGTATGGCACCAAAAAAACAGACTTTGACAGGAATCCCATCATGCCAGACTGCCAAAAATGAAATGTTTTCCAGGTACCACTTTCAAAACTCAGAAGCAGCTGAAAGAGTCTCTGAACAAACCGAATAAGCCGTGGAAGAAATCACAAAGTAAGGAACCACTGTGAACTCTGTGCACTAATGCAGAAATYGGCTGCTCTAGGAGCAGAAAGGCTGAGCCCAGCCTGGGCTGAGCCTGCAGGCTCAGAAGGGCCCCAAGATGTGCACACCAAGGAGGTGTTGGTAGAAAAAAAAAAAAAACTTTGTAAAGAAAAGAAACAAGGCAAAAATCAGATTTGAGAGCAGAGGTTGTGGACAGGAGAGGAAAGAGCTGGTGGAACCTCTTGGAAACTGCTCTTAGACTGGTCAGAGATGGAGAGAAGACAGAGAGAAGCAGGAGATGGACATGCCCTTCATGCCCAGCAGGCAGGGCTGGGAGTTCAGGGACAGCATGTGACAGTCCAACCCAGACCAGCAGCAGAGAATTGATGATCACAGAGCGACCTTAACGAGCTCATTTTGCACCCACACCCTGAGTRGCCCCTCAGAGGTGCTGAGGTGTCAGGTGTGACCATCAGGTGGCACAGGGTGACAGCAGAAGGTGGAAGGAGTTGGAGAGTGTTCATGACTGTGTTTAACACCACRAGGTGCTTTCCCAGGCAGAACTGGGCTGGATCCAGYGTGGATGAAGGGTTCAGTGCTTTGCTTCTCATCAGCTCGTTTCTTCTTTCCTGTTTTCTCCTGTTTTGTCCAGAATCTTATGGATTGGGTCTCTTGCCAGCAGGACTCGTGTCCCCCCCACTCTGTGACCAGGTGTGACAGTTGTTAAGGCTCTGAGCATGGTCAGGCCTAGGAAGTGCCCAAGGGAGACCCTGCCCTCAGGAAAGCTGGGCTCTGTGTCAGCTCCAGGCCTGGCACTTGGGGAATAACSTTCCCTTCCTTGCAGAGAGCTGGAACTCCTTGGATAAGGCAGGGACTTGTCTTCCTGAGGAAAAGGTGTGCCCAGGAAATGTTCAGAGCATGTTAAAAAGCAGCAGTGGCACTTGCTGAGCTCAGTCCCAGTCCAGCTGTGCTGTCCCTGTCCCCAGGAGCCCAGAGGGACACGTGCATGGAGGGGAGGATGTGATGGGTAACATGTGAAGTGATCTAAAAACACCTTTTATTAGGCTGCCTTTTGTGACTGACTTTCCATCAGGATGGGGTTCTTCAGTTTCTTCACAATTGTCCTTTATCCCCACAGCCTCCACCAACCCCAAAGCTGCTCTGAAGTCCAAGATTGTTGCTGAATTCCGAGTAAGTGTGTGAGTGGAAGTGACCCGTGGCACTGACCCCCACCTTGGGGGTGTGCATGGGGGGGACCCCAGGCCCAAGAGCCACCTGTCACTCCTGTGSAGGTTGTGACACCCTTGGGGCTGACATTGGTGGGGTCTGGGCAGGCTCAGGACATCTTTGGGAAGAGGAGTTTGGGGTGGCTGAAGAGTTGGTGGCAAGAAATTGGTCTTAATTCAGTCCCCTGACAGAGTGGGACATGTTGATGAAATGCACAGGCACCTGTAGAGTGAAATGGGGAGTAAATAAAAAAGACCTGTCCCTGCTCTTAGCCAGGAGATTTGTGAAGTTGCAGCTCCTGCCTGAGCCCAGCATTGCTCATGGTGAGGTTTGAGGTTAAAAATCCCAGGATGCACACGGTTCCTGGGTTAGGTCTAGCTTGGAAGCAGTCTGGAACAGAGAGGAGGCAGGGTTGCTCTTCCCTGGAATGTGATGAGGAGGCTTTTCCTGTGTGCTCTGTTGCAGCCCCAGTCCCTCATCGATGAGCTGCTGCTGTACAAGCGCTCCGAGGATCAGATCGAGCTGAAGGAGAAGCAGCTCTCCACCATGAGGGTGGATGTCTGCAGCACTGAGACMCTCAAGTGCTTGAAAGGTAAAGCCCTGAGGGCACCAGAGGTGGTGTGGGAGCTCCTCAGTTCTGTCAGGAGGGGAAATGCCAGAGTTTGTGTCTGGAAAACGCCAGAATTTCAGAGCGGGGTTAAGACCCAGCAATCAGGAGCCAAAAATCTTGGTTAGTTTGAATTCCTGTGGAAACTCTCAGGTGCAGAGCTCAAATGACTGACTGAAAACCAACACTGCTGGCAGCCTGGCCTTCTCCTTGCCAGCTGCCAGTGGATGAGCAGGGAGGTCTGGGAGTGTGCAGCTCTGCTGCCCCAATACCCCGGGTCACGTTGCCATGGGTGGGCAGCTCATTTCCATGGTGCTCATCTCCCTGCAGATAAAACGGGAGGGAAGAAGTTCTCCAAGGAGTTTGAAGAGGCAAGTTCAAAGCTGGAGGAGTTTGTCAATGGCTTGGACAAGCAGGTGAAGAACGGCCCCTCGCTCACCGAGGCGCTGGAGAACGCCGGCATCTTCTACGAGGCACAGTACAAAGAGGTCAAGGTGGTGGCAAACGTAAGTGTTTGCCTTTCCTGGGTCTTCCACGGGTTCTGCTGTGTTCACTGGGCACCTTGGACACTAGAAAATTCTCCCTGATCCCAAATGACAAAGTTTGTGGGATTGCTGTAAGGGTGGTTTCCAAAGAGAGCAGAATGGAGGCTTTGGGCARGACAAATCCAGCAGTGGGGAGCTCAGTTTGTGTGTGTTGCTGGAATGGATCCTCTAGATGCTTAAACAGGGTAAAATTACAGTTAGTGTGACAAATCCTGAATTCTGGAAACTTGAGATTTAGGTGAGAACTAGCTGAGCAAAGAAAGGACAGTAGTAAAGTGCTATAAAAACACCCAACACCCTCCAGACCCTATCAAAAGCCCCGAATGGGCAGAACACATTTGTTAAAATACAGGGTGGGTTATGAAAATTGTTTTAAGTCAGTGGGAAAAGGTTTAATCCTCCCCACTTTTTGTGGCTGTTGCCCATGGAGAAGCTGAGCTCTTAGCACAGCAGGGTCCAGGGATGTGGAATTGCTTYTCTCAGGCTGTGTGTTGCTTCCTGAAGGAAGTGACTGAGGCATGAAAGATCCCCAGTGCAGTGTCCTTCCTTCCTCAGGCCTATAAAACATTTGCTAACCGAGTGAGCAATCTGAAGAAGAAGCTGGACCAGCTGAAAGCGACTCTTCCCGACCCCGAGGAGTCTCCTGTGCCTTCTCCCAGCATGGATGCTCCGTCCCCCACGGGCTCTGAGTCCCCTTTCCAGGGCATGGGGGAGGAGAGCACGCGCTCCCCTGCAGCTGGGGGCCGTAAGGGGGCTTCTCCAGAGCCTGCCACAGACAACAGGGACGTGGAGGACATGGAGCTCTCCGATGTGGAGGATGACACGTCTAAAATCATCGGTATGTGGTGGGAATGGCAGGGCAAACCAGCCTTTTACAGCTTCCAGCCTGTGCTGGGCTGTGGGCTGGGGCTGCTGGGTTTGAATCTCCTGGCAGGCAAGTCCCAGTCCCACTGTGGTAATTTCCATCTCCCAAAACACTTATCAAAGCTGGTTTTACATCTGTGGGAATCAGAACTGAGACTTTTTTTGGGGGGCACTGAGTGACCTTTCTGCTCTTGTTCCCCCCTCTGTGCTGCAGTGGAGGAGAGGAAGGACAAACAGGCTGCTCCAGCCCCTGCCAAGACTGAGAGTGTCCCCAAAGTGGTGCCACCAGCTGCTGCTGCTGCCACAGCCCCAGGGACGGTGGCGACGCCGGCCCCAGCCCCTCCAACGCCCCCGGCCCCAAAGGTGGTGAGCACAGCTGCCATCCCTCCAGCACCAGCACTGGCCTTACCCAACCTGGCCAACGTGGACCTGGCCAAGATCAGCTCCATCCTGAGCAGCCTGACTTCRGTGATGAAGAGCACAGGTGAGTGCTGAGCTGTGGGCACTGCCTCTGATGGAGCTGGGTGATCATTTAAAGCTTTAATTGTCTCAGAATGAAAGGGAGGGAGTTCCTACTCTCAGAGGTCTGGCTCAGGCTCTGGCACACAGAGTCACTTCCTGAGCCTCTCCTTGCTCCTCTGTGCCTGTGGGAAACCTGGCTCACAGAGCAGCACAGGTGAGTGGTGTGTGCTCCTGCCCCAGGTGTGAGTCCTGCCTCGAGACCTTCGCCAGGGACCCCCACCAGCCCCTCAGCCCTCACCAGTGGCCTGAAGACTCCTGTCCTGGGAACYGTGTCTGCTCCTTCGAATCCATTGGCAAATATTCTCTCCAAAGTTGAGATAACTCCGGAAAGCATTCTGTCAGCTCTCTCCAAAACCCAGACTCAGACAGCACCAGCGCTGCAAGGTGGGTGTTGAGGGAGGGCTGGTGCTGTCTGAGGGCAGTGGCTGGGCTGAAACGTGCTGCTCTGCTTGTCCTAAAGTCAAGCACAGAGGCAGAAAAACCTCCYTGGAATGTTTTACGTGCCTGGCACGTGTGGATGGTCTGTCTCAGGTAGCTCAGGTGTCACGGACCAGTGAGATCTGTCACTTCCTGTACTTCCTGCTTGTGCTGTGGCCAAAGCACACGTATCTGGAACATTCCCTGARCAGGAGACCGAGAGATCTCTGTGTKTCCTGTGTGCAGAAAGCCACCCAGAGGTTCTGCTCCTSCTCTGGCACCTTTCCAGGGTCACCTGGCCAGCAGGGCAGGGYTTCCCACTCCTGGCTGCASACCAGGACGAGTTCTTAGCCACCTGACTTGATGGTGTAATTTGTATTTGTGGATCCATCCCAGCCTCTGGCAGAAGGTTGCACCTCACTGGGGATTGAAGTCGGTGCAGCAAAGTGCAGTCCCCTTGGTGGGTGGAGACTGGGTGGTGTAAAGGGACACTGAACCATGGGCAGTGGCTCGGGGTGCTTGGCCTCTGCCCTCAGTACCTGATGCAGCAGTTGTGTTTTCCAGGGCTCTCATCCCTGCTGCAGAGCGTGGCTGGGAACACGGTTCAGTCAGGAGAAGCTGCCTCACAGAGCACCTCGGCATCGCCCGCCAGCACAACTGTGCCCTGCATGAAGGGCAGGAATGTCCCTTCCAACCCACAGTCCTTCATAGCCAAAAGCTTTGGTTATTCTCCAAACTCAACCACGGCAGAGGTGTCCTCCACTTCGGTCAATAAGGCTCCCGTTGGACACACCCCAGCACTGTCAAGCTCTGGTTTTAAGCCACCAACTAATTCCCTGGGATTTTCCAGTTCCCACCCTACCAGTCCTTCCTCCCTTTTGCCAACAGAAACCTCACTGGGTCAATCCTCCGAAATTTCAAAAGCCAAGCTGGAGTCAGAACCCCCTTCTCCCAGCTTGGAGATGAAGATACACAATTTCCTGAAGGGAAATCCTGGCTTCAGCGGCCTGAACTTGAATATTCCCATCCTCAGCAGCCTGGGCTCCAGCRTGGCCACAGAGAGTCACACCCCTGACTTCCAGCGTGGCCCCAGCAGCACTTCCATGGACAATGTGGACGGGACCCCGGTGCGYGACGAGCGCAGTGGGACGCCCACCCAGGACGAGATGATGGACAAGCCAACGTCCAGCAACGTGGACACCATCTCCCTGCTGTCCAAAATCATGAGCCCCGGTTCCTCCACGCCCAGCAGCACGAGGTCCCCTCTGCAGGGCCGGGATGATGGCTATTCCCAGGAACTGCCCAGCTCCGTGCACGGCTACCGGCCCTTCAGCCTGGGCAGGGAGTCCCCGGCCAGCCTGTACAAGCCKCCTGCAGACAGCAGGGAGATGCCCTCCTCCCTGATGGACTCCTCCCAGGAGAAGTTTTACCCGGACACGTCTTTCCAAGAGGACGAGGATTACCGCGACTTCGACTACTCGGGGCCGCCGCCCTCGGCCATGCTGAACCTGGAGAAGAAGCCGGTCAAGTCCATCCTGAAATCGAGCAARCTCCCCGACTCTGCCGAGTACCAGCCCGTGCTGCCCAGCTACGGCCAGCGGCCGCAGGAGTTCAAGCCGTCCTTCCCCCCGGCCATGAGGTCGCTGCTGGAGCAGAGCGAGGGCTGCGACCCGCTGGCCTCGTCCCCGGGGCTGTTCGGCAGCTACGGCCGCAGGGGGAAGGACTCTGCCTCGGACGGGTCCCCGTCGCCCAGCAAGAACGAGGTGTTCTTCACGGCAGACTCCAACCACAGCGCGCTGCCCAAGGCCGGGCTCCCGCAGAAGCCGTACTCGGACTCTCCCCACGCCCTCCCGCACCGCTCGCTCTTCTCTGCGCAGAACGCCCTCCCCAGCCCCGCCAGCCGAGCGCCCACGGCGGCCGCGGACAAGCCCATGGCTTCCTCCATCTCCGCCACCTCCACCATGGAGTTCAAGAACATGCTCAAAAACGCSTCCCGGAAGCCCTCCGAGGAGAAGCACTTCGGGCAGATGGCCAAGAGCAGCTCCGCCGAGGTGGGCAGCCTGTCCGGGGCTGCCAAGGGCGAGCCGCAGCCGCCGGAGGAGCACTACCGCATCGAGACCCGCGTGTCCTCCTCCTGCCTCGACCTGCCCGACAGCACCGAAGAGAAGGGGGCCCCCATCGAGACGCTGGGCTACCACAACGCCTCCAGCCGGGGCATGTCCGGGGAGCCCATCCAGACCGTGGAGTCCATCCGGGTGCTGGGCAAGGGCAGCCGGGGCCACGGGCGCGAGGGGAGCCGGGCGGGCTGGTTCGAGCTGAGCGGCGGCGGCAGCGCCTTCGACAACGGCCCCTCGGGCTCCTCGGAGCTGCCGGGCATGGGCGGCTTCCCGGCGCCCTACAAGGAGCACGTCCCGCCCTTCCCGGAGAGCGTCAACAACTTCCGARCGAACAACTTCGGCTCCGCCTTCGAGCATCACCTGCCGCCTCCTCCGCCGCTGGCGCCGCCGCCGCTGGAGCACGGCAGCCCGTTCCCGCGGGAGCCGGTGGGGCCGCCCGCCGTGCCCCCGCCCGCCGCCGCCAAGGACCACGGCGGGCTCTTCCCGAGGGACCACGCGGTGCCTCCGCGCATGCCGGCGGTGGAGCACGCCAACCCCTTCTCCAAGG
>CADDXX010001420.1:23561-36682 GCA_902810485.1 Alauda arvensis
GGCGAGTCCAAGGCGGCCCCGGCGGGGGGAGCGGGAGGGGCTGAGGAGCGCGGGGTGCCCCGCCCCGTGCCGGGCCCCGCCCCGTGCCGGGCCCCGCTTCCGGTGGCGGCGGCGGAAGGGGCGGAGCCTCGGCCATGTCCGCGCGTGCCGGCTCGCGGCTGCTGCTGGCGGGAACCGCGCGGAGACACCGGGTGCGCTCCGGGACCCCCAACAACCCATTAACCCATTAACCCACCCACCAACCCATCAACCCTGCCCACCAGCCCTGCCCCTCAGCCCCGCGGAGACACCGGGTGCGCTCCGGGACCCCGGGACATCAGCCCACCCATTAACCCATCAACCCTGCCCCTCAGCCCTGCCCCTCAGCCCCACAGCGACACCGGGTGCGCTCCGGGACCCCGGGAACCCCATAAACCCATTAGCCCACCCATCAACCCACCAACCAACCCACCAACCCTGCCCCTCAGCCCCGCTCCCAGCCCCACGGCGGTACCGGGTGCGCTCCGGGACCCCCAACCACCAACCAAGCCACCAACCCTGCCCCTCATCCCCGCGAGGCACCGAGCGCGGCCCGGTGACCCCCGGTGACCGCCGGYGATCCCGTCCCCAGGTGACCGGGCCGGACCCCGAGCACCTGCGGCTCTTCCAGCGGCTGCGGGCGGCGGCGGAGCGGCGGGACGGGCCCGGGGATGGGGCCGGGACCGGCGGCGGGGCCGGGGCCGGGCGCCTCCCCCCCGGGACCCCGATCCGCATCGCGCTGCCCGGCGGGCACCGCCTGCCCGGCCAGGCCCTGCGAACCACCCCGTTCCAGGTGGCCTCGGAGCTCGGGTACGGCCCGGCGTGTGCCCAGGGTGTCCCCGGGGTGTCCCCACGGTGTCCCCAGGGTCCCCAGGGTGCCCCCGGGGTCTCCGCAGTGTCCCCAGGCCCCTCAAAGTGTCCCCACAAAGTCTGCAGGGCCCGCACCGTGTCCTCAATGTCCCCATAAATGTCCCCATAAATGTCCCCATGTTGCCCACAGAGTCCCCACGAGATTCGGGGGGTCTCCTCAATGTCCCCATGGTCCCCACAAGGTTCGGGGGGTTCCTTCTGTGTCCCCATGGTCCCCACAGGGTCCCCACAGGGTCCATGGGGTCCCCGCGGTGTCCCCACGGTGCCCGGTGTCCCCGCAGGGCCGGCCTGGCGCAGACGGCGCTGGTGGCCCGGGTGAACGGGACCCTGCAGGACCTGGATTGGCCTCTGGAAGGTGACACCGACCTGGAGCTGCTCGACTTCTCCACGCCCGAGGGGCGGGAGGTGAGCGCGGGGGCCTGGGGAGCCGGACCCGCTCCCCTCGCAGCCCTCCCGTGTCCCTCCCGTGTCCCCATGTCCCCCCCGTGTCCCCCCAGGCCTTCTGGCGCTCCAGCGCCTGCGTTTTGGGGGCGGTGGCAGAGCAGCTTTTCGGGGCCACGCTCTGCAGCACGGAGGCCACCGAGGACGGCTTTTTCTGCGATGTGCACATGGGCAGCAGGTAGGGCTGCGGGGCCGGGGCTGTCCCCGGGCTGTCCCCGGGCTGTCCCCGGCGTGTCCCAGCGTGTCCCCGTGTCCCCAGGGCGGTGCAGAGCGCGGAGCTGCCGGCGCTGGAGGAGGCTTGTGCCGCCTTCGCCCGGGCCCGGCACCGCTTCGAGCGCCTGGAGGCCACCCCGCAGCAGCTGGCCGAGCTGCTCCAGGTGCGAGCCCTGCCCAGGACGTCCCCGTGGGGCAGGAGAGGGGCGTGGCAGGCTGGTCTGGGGACATTGGGACCCTCCTGGTTGGGATCATCAACCGGGGTGATGCTCATCGGGAGCGGTGTCACCCTGCCTTGGTGTTACCTGTGCCACTGCCACCCCCCCTTGGTGTCAGCTGTACCGCTGCCACCCCTCCGATGCCCCCGAGCCCACCGTCACCCCTGTCCCTGCTGTCCCTCCCCAGCACAACTCCTTCCAGCTGCAGCAGCTGCAGGAGGTGACGTCCCCCACGGCCACGGTGTACAGGTGAGCACGGGGGGACGCGGGGAGGGGCCGTGGGTCACCACGGCTGTCCCCACACCCACCCGTTCATCCCCCAGGTGCGGGCCCCTGCTGCAGCTGTGCCGCGGGCCCCTGCTGCGGCACACGGGGCTGATCGGAGCTCTGCGTGTGCTCACGGTGGGTGCTGGGGGCGGGCCCCGGGGCCGGGCGGGGGTCCCGGTGTCGGGTCTGGTTCCCGGTGTCGGGTCTGGTTCCCGGTGTCGGGTTTGGGTCCCGGGGCCGGGTCTGGTTCCCAGGGGCAGGGCGGGGTCCCCGGTGTCGGATCGGGTCCCCGGGGCCGGGCGGGGTTCCCGGTGTCGGGTTTGGACCCAGGGGCAGGGCAGGATCCCCGGTATCGGGTCTGGTTCCCGGTGTCGGGTTTAAGCCCCAGGGCCGGGCAGGGTCCCCGGTGCCGGGTCGGGTCCCCAGTTCCCGGCCCTGCTGACGCCCCCCGTGCCCGCAGAGCTCGGCCGCGCTGTGGGGCGGTGCCGGGGGCCGGTCGGTGCAGCGAGTGGCCGCCGTGTCGTTCCCCAGCGCCCGGGAGCTGGAGCAGTGGGAGCGGGCGCAGGAGGAGGCGGCGCAGCGCGACCACCGCCGGATCGGGAAGGTGAGCCCTGCCGGGGCCCGGGGGGGTCCCTCACAGGCACGGGGAGCCCCCCAGTAACGCCCTCCCTGCTGCAGGATCAGGAGCTCTTCTTCTTCCACAAGTTCAGCCCCGGCAGCTGCTTCTTCCTGCCCCGCGGCGCCCACGTSTACAACACCCTGGTGGAGTTCATCCGGGTGTGTGATCCCATCACCTCTGTGCCTGTCACCACATCACCCACATCCCCCTGCATGCATCCCCTCACACCCAGACCCCTCTGAACCCCATCCCCTCACACCCAGACCCCTCTGCATGCATCCCCTCACACCCAGACCCCTCTGCACCCCATCCCTCACACCCAGACCCCCCTGCACCCCATCCCTCACACCCAGACTGATGCTGAGGGGCTCAGCTGAGGCCCTCCCCTGTCTCTGTCCCCGCAGAGCGAGTACCGGGCCAGGGGCTTCAGCGAGGTGGTGACCCCCAACCTGTTCAGCCCCCGGCTCTGGGAGCTCTCGGGGCACTGGCAGCACTACAGCCCCCACATCTTCTCTGTGCCCGCCACCCCTGAGTCCCTCTCCCTCAAACCCATGAACTGCCCGGCCCACTGGTGAGTCAGGGGTCCCCGGGGTGCCCGGGGGAGCTGCTGGGGGCACYGTGTGTCTGTCTGTCTGTCTGTCTGTCCGTGCCCAGCCTGATGTTCGCCCACCGGCCGCGCTCCTGGCGGGAGCTGCCCCTGCGCCTGGCGGATTTCGGGGTCCTGCACCGTAACGAGCCCCCCGGCTCCCTGACGGGGCTGACGCGGGTGCGCCGCTTCCAGCAGGACGACGCCCACATTTTCTGCACGTTGGAGCAGGTGTCTGCCCCCCTGAGCCCCCCCTGTGCCCCCGGAATGAATCACCTGCCCCCCTGACTGCCCTTTCCCAGCTGGAGAGCGAGATCGATTCCTCCCTGGATTTCATCCGGACTGTGTATGCTGTGCTGGGCTTCTCCTTCCGCCTGGCCCTGGCCACGCGTCCCGATGGATTCCTGGGGGACCCYGAGACGTGGGACCGTGCTGAGCAGGTGGGACGATGCCCCCTGTGTCGTGTCCCCCCTGCCCTGTGCCCCCCCTGACCCTCCCCTCCCACCCCTGCAGCAACTGGAGCAGAGCCTGAGGAATTTTGGGCAGCCCTGGGAGCTGAGTCCGGGGGACGGCGCCTTTTATGGGCCCAAGGTGAGGCATTTAGGGGAGGGGGGATCCCTGAAGGGGCAGAGCAGGACCCTGCTGGAGCCTCCCCTCCCCTGTGCTGCCACCAGATCGATATCCGCATCCGGGACGCTCTGGGGCGGCACCACCAGTGCGGCACCATCCAGCTGGATTTCCAGATGCCCGAGAGATTCGAGCTGGAATATGCTAGGTGTTGGGAGAGGGACAGGATTGGGGGATTTGTGGGGGCCAGGACTGGGCTGGAGTTCAGGGTTGTTGTGGGGAGACCCGGGTTGGGGCTGGGGGAGCAGGATTGGGGTTGAGGAGTGTCAGGATTGGGATGGGGAAGGCAGAATTGGGGATTTCGGGTTTTTGGGATTAGGGTGAGGAAGGTGGAATTGGGGATTTGGGGTTGTCGGGATTGGGGTGGGGAAGATGGAATTGGGGATTTGGGGCTATCAGGATCAGAATGGGGGAGGTGGAATTGGGGATTTGGGGCTGTCAGGGCTGGGATTTGGGGCTGTCAGGGCTGGGATTTGGGGCTGTCAGGGCTGGGATTTGGGGCTATCACAATTGGGATTTGGGGCTGTCAGGATCAGAATGGGGATTTGGGGCTCTCAGGGCTGGGATTTGGGGCTGTCAGCACTGGGGCAGAGCCCCCTGACCCCCGTTTCCCCAGCCCAGCCGGGGCCCCGGCGCGGCCGGTGCTGATCCATCGCGCCGTGCTGGGCTCCGTGGAGCGCATGGTGGCCGTGCTGGCCGAGAGCTGCGGCGGCCGATGGTGAGGGGCTCCCCAAAAACACCCCACAAATCACCCCCAGTTCCCAGAAACACCCCCAGCTGTCCGGGCCCCTCGTCCCCTGTGTCACCCCTATCCTGGGTGCCCCATCTTGGGACACACCCTCCCCGGTTTTGGGGACACTCTGGATCCCCGAGATGTCTTCAGGGCACCTCCATCCTGGGGACACCCCTGCAACCCTGGGGGCACTCCCTCTTTGTGTGTGCCCCCCCCCCGTGCTCCCCAGTGTCCCCCAGTGACCCCTGGTGCCCCCCAGGCCCTTCTGGCTGTCCCCACTGCAGGCCATGGTCATCCCCCAGAGCCCTGAGGTCGAGGACTACGCCCGGGAGGTGAGTGTGTGACCCCGCCGTGCTCCCCAGGACCCCCATCATGCACCCCCACCCCCTGTGACCCCCCCAAACCCCCCACACGTCCCTGTCCCCCCACCCCACTGACGCTGGGGTGCAGGTGCAGGCAGTGCTGAGGAGGGGGGGCCTCCTGGCTGACCTGGACGGGGACCCCGGCACCACCCTGGCACGGAAGATCCGCAGGGCCCAACTCGCCCACTACAACTTCCAGCTGGGTAAGGGTGGGGAGGGGCCTGCAGACCCCCGGGACCCTCCCCGGGACCCCCCCCCAGGAGCCCCCCGGGGCTGGATGGACACTCCCATGCCCATCCTGGGTGCTGCTGGGGAGGAAAACTGAGACCACCCCCTGGGAGCCCCCCAGCACCCCCATGAGAACCCCTCAGGAATCTGCTGAAGCCCCTCCTGAGACCCCCTGGGATTCCAGGAGCTCCCTCTGGGAATTCACCAGCACCCCCTTGGGACTCCCCTGAGACCCATTCGGGAACTGCCCAGGAGCGTTTTAGGGACCCCCTGCCCAGGACCCCTCTGAGACCCCACCCCCCACCCCCTTTGGGACCACCTTTGAACCCCCCCGGGACTGTTCTGGGACCCCCTGAGACCCTCGGCCCCCCCAGGGCTGTGGGAGCTGCTCAGAGCTGGTTTGGGGTGCTGTGGTTTGGGGGGTGCCGTGGTTTGGGGTGCTGTGGTTTTGGGGGGTGCCGTGGTTTGGGGGGTGCTGTGGTTTGGGGGTGCCGCGGTTCGGGGGTGCCTGTGCGGACCGGGGGGTGCAGGGAGGATCCCCGTGCCCCCCCCGACGGCCGTGCCCCCGCAGTGGTGGGGCGGCGGGAGCGGGAGCACGGCACCGTCAGCGTCCGGACCCGGCAGAACCGGCAGCTGGGGGAGCTGCAGCTGCCGCGGGTGCTGCAGCGGCTGCAGGAGCTCMGGGACGGCCGCGTCCCCGACGCCGAGCAGAGCTTCTGAACCCCCCTTCCCCTCATTCCCGGGGGGTCCCGGCCCCCCCCGGGACCCCCCAACTCAATAAACTACTGTGAAATGCGCTGGGGGTTGTGGGAGCTGAGACTGGGGCAGCTCGGGGAGCTCTGGGTGCCGGGGTGCTCAGGGAGGGGGGCAGGACCCCCCAAAAACTGCCGGATACCCGCACCAAAGGCCCGGATTCCCGGTTCCGATTCCCAGGCTCTCGTTCCCAGGCTTCCGTTCCCACGTTCCCAAATCCCCCCCGGCACTTCTGGGTCCTTCCAGCCGGGATTTCCCCCCGCCCACGCCGGGGGAAAGTGGGGGGGTTGCGCAAGCCCCGAGTCACGGAGCCGCAGCCGCCCTTGGGCAATCGGGGGGGACACGGGGCTGTTCCCCGTCCCCAGCACCTGCCCGGGGCTGTGGGCTCGGCCCCGGGCAGGGTTCGATTATCCCGGGATAGGGCGGGACCCTCCCYGCCCCGGGATCCCCCTGTCCGTCGGTGACCGAGGCCGTGACCCTCGGGGACAGGAGCTGAGTGATCGCCCCCTCCCCGGGGGTCCCTCTGGAGGGGCCCCCTCAGCCCCCCCAGCGCCGGGGCTGACTCAGTGGGCGGGGGCCCCAAAACGGGGCAAAACCCACAAAAATGCGGTCTGACCGCTTCCCCCTTCTGTGACGCAGGGGTCGGGGGGGGGCCGGGGCTACCAGAGGGGGATCGGGGGCCACCAGGGCGGGGACGGGACCACCGGGGTGGGGAGGGGGCCGCCACAGCGTCCCGAGCCCGGCGGGGGTCGCGGTGACGGCCCCGGTCCCGTTTGGGGGCGCAGAACCCGCGCAGCCCCCCGGGGTCCCCTCCCGGCCCCGGCGCGACGTCAGGCCGTGACTCAGCCCCGCGGGATGTGGCCCCACGCCCGAGCCGGCCCTTCATAAGGCGGCGGAGCCGGCCGTGACCCTACAGCTCCCGACGCCATGGCGGCCTTCGGCCTCTTCCTCCTCCTCAGCGCCGCCGGTGAGTCCCCAGGGCCCCCCAGGGCCCCCTGCACGGCTGCGCCCCCCGAACACCCGGGGGCCCCTTCCCCAACTCCCGGCTCCCTTCCCCGGACACCTGGATCCCCTTCCTGAACACCTGAGATCCCCCACAGAGACCTGGGGCCCCTTCCCGAGCCCCCGGGTCCCTTCCCCGGACACCTGGATCCGCTTCCCGAGCTCCCGGGTCCCCCCTGGGACACCTGGGCTCCTGCCCAGCTGTTTGGGAGACACCTGGGACCCCACCCGCACCCCAGGGCTCCCCACCCCGGATGTCGGGGCCGCTGCCCACACGCCTGGATCCCTCCCAAACGCCCGGAGCTCCCTGTCCCAAACACCTGCACCCCCTCCTGGGTGCCCGAGTCCCCTTCAGGAACACCCGGGGCCCCTCCTGAGCCCCAGAGCCCCCTCCCCGCTATGGGGCCGCAAGCCCACGGGTCCGGGAGGGTCCCTGCTCGCTGTTCCGGGGGTGGGGGGATGCAGGGGCTGACCCTGCTGACCCCCTGTGTCCCCCCTCGGTGACAGCGGTGGCCTCGGGGCAGCTGCAGCAGGTGGTGCAGGAGAGCCTGGAGCTGCGGCCCCCCAACATCAAACACGGTGAGGGGACAGAGGGGACACCCAGGGCTGGGGGACAGAGGGGCACCCAGGGGTGGAGGGACAGAGGGGACACCCGAGGTGGAGGGACAGAGGGGAGACTCAGGTGTGGGGACAGGGGGATGGAGGGGACGCGGGGGCTCAGGTTTGGGGGTGGAGGGGACGTGGGGACACGGTGATGCAGGAGAAGGGGGATTTGGATGGTGGGGACACGGGGACGGTGAGGGYTGGGCACAGGAGTGGGACACCACGRTGTGGGACAGGGACACAGGGACCGAATGGGGAGATGGGGGCACGCAGGGACAAGCGCGGGGAGGAGACCCCCCGGCCGTGTGCCCACTCCGTCCCTTTTGCAGTGCTGCAGCGGGAGCAGGAGCTGCAGGTGCCCCCCGACATCCTGGTGGGGGGAGCCGTGGCCCCTCCGCGCAGCCCCCCGCTCTGGGGCAGCGCCCTGGACGGGTTCCCCCCGGCCTGGCCCGTGGCCGCCGCCGTCACCCGGCACTGCCGCGACCCCCCCACGCTGCCGCCGCCGCTGCTGCTCCCCGAGACCGCGTTCGCCCACCTGCGGCGGCAGGCGGCGGCCCTGGACGCGCTGCGGCCCCGCCTGAACGCCTGCTGCCAGCACCACTCACCGCTGCCCTGCGCCCGCCGCGCCGTGAGCCGGGGACACCGCGGGGGGACCGCGGGGGGGACGGGGGGGACACGGCGGGGACACCGCGGGAGGGACGGGGACACAGCGGGAGGGACAGGGGGACACCGCGGGGAGAGGGGACACCGCGGGAGGGACCGGGCGACACCCGGAGGAAGGACAGGGGGACACCGCGGGAAAGACGGGGGACACCGCGGGGAGCGGGGACACAGCGGGAGGGACAGGAGGGACACCCTGGGGCAGGGAGACACTGGGAGGGACACAGGGACATTGTGAGGGACACGGAGACACTGCTGGAAGGGGACTCACGGGAACACTGGGGCGGGTGTAACGTGGGGACGCAGGTTAACGCAGGTGTAACGTGGGGACACAACACCGGGAGGGAGGGAGGGAGGGACACGGGGTGACACCGCGGGGGCTCCGGCCCCGCTGCCCCGCAGTGGACGGACGTGCTGGACGGGTTCTGCACCGATGAGTTCGGGGTGAAGACGCGGCAGTTCCACTGCTGCCGCCGCCACGGGCCCGCCCGGCGCCGCTGCTTCGCCCAGGAGACCCCGGCCCCCAGCTGGGAGCCCAGCGTGGCCTGGGACCCCGATGTCGCCTGGAACCTGGTCACCGAGCCCCCCTTTCCCCCCGGCGAGCCCACGGCCTCCAACCTGGGCAACATCTGCGGGCTGCGGGCGCTGCGCCCCGGAGCCCCCGGTGCCGGTGGGCGCTCCGGGCCCCGCGTCCGGCTSCGCGTCCGCCTGGAGCGGGAGTACGGCCGGTGCTGCCGCAACGAGAGCCTGAGCTGCGCCCACAGCGCCGTGAGTGCGGACACGGGGCCGGCAGGGAGCGGGGCGGTGCTGAAGGACCTGGGGGGACCCCAGGAGTTTGGGAGGGTCTCAGGTGTCGAAGGACAGGAGCGGCCCAGGTGTCCGGGAAAAGGTTTGGGGAAGGGACCGAGGTGTTTGGGGACGGGACCGAGGTGTCTGGGGAAGGGACCGAGGTGTCTGGGCTGCCACTCCGGTATCCGGGGAGGGGACCCACGAGTTTGGCAGCGCCCCGGGCATCCGGGGAGGGGCCCAGGTGTCCCGGCAATGACCCATGTGCCCGGAGCGTGACCCACACACTCAGAGGCCGGGAAGGCTCCCAGCCATCCGGGAAGGTGATAAACGCGTCAGGGAGGGACCCCGGCATCCGGGGAGGGGACGGAAATGTCCCAGGGATGACCCGGGTGTYCGGGGGTGGGGGGCACTCACTGTCCGGCCGCCCCCCGACCCCGATTTCTCCYGCGCAGTGGCTGAAGGGGCTGAATCGGTTCTGCCGGGAGGAGTCCGCGGTGAAGACGGGGCAGCACCGCTGCTGCCAGCGCGGGGGTCTCCGGGCCCGGGGCCGCTGCTTCGCCGCCGCCGCCCCCCACCCCGAGTACGACCGGGAGCTGCACAACGTGAGCCTGGCACGGCCCGGGCCCGCCCTGCTGCGCTCGCTGTGCGGCCCCACACGGCTCCTGACACAGAGGTGCGTGAGCCGCGGGGACCCCTCCTGCAGAGGGACCCAGCTTTGGGACCCCTCATCCCCACCTGGGACCCCCTCATCCCCACCTGGGACCCCTCATCTCCATCTGGGACCCCTCATCCCCCGCTGGGACCCCTCATCCTCAGCTGGGACCCTTCATCCCCAGCTGGGACCCCTCATCTCCATCTGGGACCCCTCATCCTCAGCTGGGACCCTTCATCCCCAGCTGGGACCCCTCATCTCCATCTGGGACCCCTCATCCTCAGCTGGGACCCCTCATCCCCACCTGGGACTCCCTGCCCAGGGACCCCCTTCAGGGAGGGGTCGCAGCCGCCACTCCCGCCTCCCTGAACCCCCTGGCGGTGTCCCCGCTGTCCCCGCTGCTCACCCCGGTTCCGTGCCCGCAGGCGGCCGGTACCGGAGCTGCTGGGGGCGATGACGGCCGCCTGCTGCCCGCTGCCCGCCCAGGACCGCGCCGCCTGCGCCCGGGAGCAGGTGAGTGACCGAGGGGGTGTGGGGGGCTCTGGGGGACCCCCAGAGCCGCCCTGACCCCCGCCCCACGCCCGCAGCTGTCGCAGGGCATCGCCACGCTGTGTGCCACCCCCCGGGACGCCTGGCGGGACCCGCAGGGCTGCTGCTCCTGGGACGAGCCCGAGCGCCGCCGCTGCTTCGACAACGCCTACCTGAGCCAGGTGACCCTGGGGGCCGCCGTGGCGCCCCCGCCCCCCGGCCACGAGGAGTGACCCCCCCCAGAGCAGGAGGGAACAATAAAGATGCTGCGGTGTCACCTCGGAGTGGTTTTTTTTGGGTTTGGGGGATTTCCTTGTGCCTCAGTGTCTGCATTGTTTCCTCCGTGTCCCGGGCAGGGCCCCAGCGCGGGGTGTGCCGGGTGTGGGTGGATGTCGGGGTGTTTGCACTGTCGGGGTGTGTCAGAGCCGCTCTGATACCCGTGTTTGGTTTTGGGGAGTGCTGTGCTCACCGCGCTCACCCACACGGGGCACTCACGGCCTCCTGTCCCCCAGGGGTCTCTGGGCACCTCTGCCCCGCGTTCCTGTGGCCCCACAGTGGCACCGGCCACGATCCCAGGAGGTCCCCAAATCCCTCAATCCCCCATGGTGCCCCCCAGCCACGGCTGACAGTCCCTGGGGAGTGTAAGGGGGACTCTGATGGGGCTGGGGGCCTCCATCCATCCATCTGTCCCAAAATTCCCCAGCAGCTTTTTCTCTCCCTATTCTGCCTCTTTGGGAAAAGGAGGAATTTTCCCCATCCCTGTGACCCTTTCCCAGCACAAAGCAAACCAGTCCGAGCCTCATTCCCAATTTTAGTTGAAAAATGAAGTCGTCTCAGTCTCAGCAGCCGCCACTGGGATACCGGGTGGAGGGAGAGGGGTCTGTGTTCTCCACTGGGAATATCCCACCTCCACCCAGTGCTCCTGAGGCAGAGGCTGCTGTGGAACCTGTTTCCTGCAGGATTGGCCTTCACGGACCAGCATGGCAAAGTGTGGAAAACAGGGAAAACAGAGCTCAGGGGGGCTCAAACCCCATTCCCTGCAGGTGGAAGAGGGGAGTCCCTCCCCTTGCCAGGGGAAATTCCTCCCGGAGACAAAGAATTCCCCCTGGGAGCACCGGCGGCTTTGAGGCTGGGAGGGAAGAGGCCAAGCTGGGAAGGGCAGGGCAGGGCAGGGCAGGGCTGGGCGGGCTCCTCACATCTTGGGGAAGCTGGCCAGGCTGGCCACGCCACAGGCGTTGTTCATGTTGCGGGCTAGCAGGACGTAGCCCTTGTTGCCCCATTCCTCGCCCCAGCTGCAGGGTGGAAAAGCAGAGCCTGAGCCTCTGGAAGAGCCCCAGCCACCTGCAATCCCCGACCCACCGCCGTACCTGTTCTTGATGATCCAGTGCTTGGTGCCCTTCTGAGCCCCGTAGCCCACGGCCAGCAGGGCGTGGTTGATGTTCTCGGGGTTGCAGTTCTCGTCGTAGTACACACCTTGGGGACACAGCCGGTGTCACCGGGCGTGCCTCAGGCCCGCGAGCAGCCCCCCGTGTGCCCCCCAGCCCCTCCTCACCGCGGCTGTAGAACTGGAAGGAGGGCAGGCTGGCGTCGATGGCCACGGCGATGGGGCCGATCCTGGCCACCGCCCTCTTGAGAGCCTTCTCATTGCCCTCGGGGATCTCCCGGTAGCCGCGGCACTTGGCCGCCTTCCCGGTGGGGCTGTACATGCAGCTCTCGTCCTGGGGGGGCCGGGAGGCTCGGGTGAGATGGGGATGATGGCGGGGATGGGGGCAGGACTCGGGGCTGCTCACACCTGGCCGATGTAGGGGTAGGAGTCCTCGGAGTCGATGCCGCGGTTCTGCCGCACGTACTCGAAGGCGTTGGTCATGTACCCGCCGCCGCAGCCGTTGTTGTTGGCCACGCAGTCCACCAGGTTCTGGGGGCTGAGGGACAGCAGCTTCCCTGTCCTCCTCTTCAGCTGCCCCTCCAGGGCACCCACCGAGCTGAAAGCCCAGCACGAGCCGCACTGGCCCTGCGGGGGCAGAATGGGTGACAGCGGGGTGACAGTGACAGCAGGGTGACAGCGGGGTGACAGCGGGGTGACAGCGGGGTGACAGCGGGGTGACAGCCTGTCCAGGCACACCCCTCTCACCTGGTTCTTGACAGGGGTCACGTAGCCTCTCTTGCGCCAGTCCATGGCAGCCGGGGCTCTCTCACTCCAGTCGGGGACAAAGAGGGTCTCGTTGTGGCGTTGGTGGCCCGGGGGCACCTTCAGCCCTGTCATTGTCCTCACCACCTCCTCGCTGGTCTGGGGAAGGAGCCGCTGTGGGTGGGAGCCCCCACGGGCGCCCAGCCCCACTCTGTCCCCTCGCAGGGACACCCACCATGTCACCCAGGTGGTTCATGGCCAGCTCGAAGGTGTGCAGGCCCAGGGAGTGCTCCAGGTTGTGCGTGTTGATGTATTTGAGGTTCTTCTCCCAAATCAGCCTCCGTGTCACCTCGTCCTCCTGCACGGCGGGGTGAGACGGGGCTGGGACAGGTCCTGCCTGTGCCCCCCGCCCTGGGGACAGCCCCGTGCCCCAGCACCCCGCCCTGGGGACAGCCCCGTGCCCCAGCACCCCGCCCTGGGGGCGGCCCGGGGGTCCCGGGCAGGAACCCCCCGTACCTGGCCGTTGTACTGCTTGCGGTGGGTTTTCTTCCACAGCTCCCACTGCGTGTCCAGCTCCCGCTGCGGGTGCGGCTGGGCCGGGGCCGCGGGCACCAGCAGGGCCAGCAGCACGGGCCACCACATCCTGGGGACGGGCCACCACGTCCTGGGGAGCAGCGGGGCACTGGGGACGGGGCACACACTGAGCCGGGGGCAGGGCGCTGTGCCCCCCCTGCCTTGGGGCCAGAACCCCCTGCACAGCCTCATTTGGGACTGGGACACCCTGCCAAGCCGGGCTGGGGTCTGGGACCCCTTCCTCCCCCGAT
>CADDXX010001421.1:45179-55322 GCA_902810485.1 Alauda arvensis
GGGTTAATGGGGTTAATGGGATTGGGGTCGGCCCCGGCAGGTAACGGGAACGGCATCGGGATTACTGGGATTAATGGGATTATTGGGATTGGGATCAGCCCCGGCAGGTAACGGGGGACAGTGGGATTATTGGGGTTGATGGGATTATTGGGAATGGGATCGGCCCCGGCAGGTAACGGAAATGGCATCGGGATTAATGGGGTTAATGGGATTATTTGGATTGTTGGGATCAGGATCAGCCCCGGCAGGTAACGGGAACACTGGGATTAATGGGGTTAATGGGATCAGCCCTGGCAGGTAACGGGGACAGTGGGGTTAATGGGGTTAATGGGATTAATGGGATCGGCCCCGGCAGGTAACGGGAATGGCATTGGGATTAATGGGATAATTGGGATTAATGGGATTGGGATAGGGATTGGGATCAGCCCCGGCAGGTAACGGGAATGACATTGGGATTATTGGGATTGGCCCTGGCAGGTAATGGGAACGTTGGGATATTGGGATTATTTGGATTATTGGGATTGGGATCAGCCCCGGCAGGTAATGGTAATGGGATTGGGATTATTGAGATTGGGAATGGGATTGTGAGTTTGGGATTGCAATGGGCACTGGGATCGTCCCTGGCAGGTAATGGGAACGTTGGGATTGGGGGATTGGGATTGGGATTGGAGGATTGGCACTGGGATCAGCCCTGGCAGGTACGGGATCATTGGGATATTGGGATTGGGATTGGGATCTGCTCCGGCAGGTAATGGGAACCTTGGGATATTGGGATTATTGGGATTGGGATCATTGGCACTAGGATCAGCCCCGGCAGGTAACGGGAATGTTGGGATTATTGAGACTGGGAACAGGATTGTGAGTTTGGGGAATTGGGATTGGCACTGGGATCAGCCATGGCAGGTAACGGGATCATTGGGATATTGGGATTGGGGGGATTTGGAATGGGGGATTGGGATTGGGGAATTGGGAATGGGGGATTTTGGGGTGGGCACTGGGATTGACCCTGGCAGGTACGGGAGTGTGGGATTGGGATTGGGAACAGGATTGGGGTTGGGATTGGGATGGGCACCAGGATCAGCTCTGGCAGGTACAGGAACCTGGGAATGGGATTGGGGGATTGAGATTGGGATTGGGAGATTGGGGTTGTGGTATTGGGATCAGCCCCAGCAGGTACAGGAACAGGGGAATGGGATTGGGATTGGATTGGGATTGTGGGATGGCCACTGGGATCAGCCCCGGCAGGTAATGGGGCAGGAGTGGGATTGGGAATGGCTTTGGGATTGTGGGATTGGGTTTGGGATTGTGGGATTGGGTTTGGGATTGTGGGATTGGCTCTGGGATCAAGGGATCAGCTTTGGGAGCAGCCCCAGCATTGTGGGATTGTCCCCAGGCTGGGTAAGGGTCCCTCTGGGGACAAGCACAGCCCCCTCAGTGACACCGTGTCCCTGTGTCCCCATGTCCTTGTGTCGTGCTGTGTCCCTGTGTCCTTGTGTCTGTGTGTTCCTGCGGTGTCAGTGACACTGGTGACACTGATGTCACTGCAAGATGGGTAAGGGTCCCCCAGGTGACAAGGACAGTACCTTCAGTGACATGGTGTCCCTGTGTCCATGTGTCCCACGGTGTCCCTGTGGTGTCAGTGACACTGGTGACACTGATGTCACCCCCAGGCTGGGGAAGGGTCCCCCAGGTGACGAGGACAGCCCCCTGAGTGACACGGTGTCTGTATGGTGTCAGTGACACTGGTGACACTGCTGTCCGCCCAGGCAGGGTAAGGGTGACGAGGACAGCCCCCTCAGTGACACGGTGTTGCTGGGACACTGGTGACACTGTGCTGTCCCCATTGTCACCCCAGGNATTGGGGAATTGGGAATGGGGGATTTTGGGGTGGGCACTGGGATTGACCCTGGCAGGTACGGGAGTGTGGGATTGGGATTGGGAACAGGATTGGGGTTGGGATTGGGATGGGCACCAGGATCAGCTCTGGCAGGTACAGGAACCTGGGAATGGGATTGGGGGATTGAGATTGGGATTGGGAGATTGGGGTTGTGGTATTGGGATCAGCCCCAGCAGGTACAGGAACAGGGGAATGGGATTGGGATTGGATTGGGATTGTGGGATGGCCACTGGGATCAGCCCCGGCAGGTAATGGGGCAGGAGTGGGATTGGGAATGGCTTTGGGATTGTGGGATTGGGTTTGGGATTGTGGGATTGGGTTTGGGATTGTGGGATTGGCTCTGGGATCAAGGGATCAGCTTTGGGAGCAGCCCCAGCATTGTGGGATTGTCCCCAGGCTGGGTAAGGGTCCCTCTGGGGACAAGCACAGCCCCCTCAGTGACACCGTGTCCCTGTGTCCCCATGTCCTTGTGTCGTGCTGTGTCCCTGTGTCCTTGTGTCTGTGTGTTCCTGCGGTGTCAGTGACACTGGTGACACTGATGTCACTGCAAGATGGGTAAGGGTCCCCCAGGTGACAAGGACAGTACCTTCAGTGACATGGTGTCCCTGTGTCCATGTGTCCCACGGTGTCCCTGTGGTGTCAGTGACACTGGTGACACTGATGTCACCCCCAGGCTGGGGAAGGGTCCCCCAGGTGACGAGGACAGCCCCCTGAGTGACACGGTGTCTGTATGGTGTCAGTGACACTGGTGACACTGCTGTCCGCCCAGGCAGGGTAAGGGTGACGAGGACAGCCCCCTCAGTGACACGGTGTTGCTGGGACACTGGTGACACTGTGCTGTCCCCATTGTCACCCCAGGCAGGGTAAGGGTGACGAGGACAGCCCGCTCAGTGACACGGTGTTACTGTGACACTGGTGACACTCTGGTGACACTGGTGACACTGTTGTCACCCCCAGGCAGGGTAAGGGTGACGAGGACAGCCCGCTCAGTGACACCGTGTCCCCATTGTCACCCCCAGGCAGGGTAAGGGTGACGAGGACAGCCCCCTGAGTGACACAGTGTCTGTGTGGTGTCAGTGACACTGGTGACACTGTGCTGTCCCCGCAGGCAGGGTAAGGGTGACGAGGACAGCCCCCTCAGTGACACGGTGTTACTGTGACACTGGTGACACACTGGTGACACTGTGCTGTCCCCTCAGGCAGGGTAAGGGTGACGAGGACAGCCCCCTCAGTGACACTGGTGATACAGGTGACACTCTGGTGACATTGCTGTCCCCGCAGGCAGGGTAAGGGTGACGAGGACAGCCCCCTGAGTGACACGTGCAGCCGCAAGACGCTGTTCTATCTCATCGCCACCCTGAACGAGGCCTTCAGGCCCGACTACGACTTCAGCGCTGCCAAGAGCCACGAGTTCAGCAGGGAGCCCAGCCTCAACTGGGTACGCACTGGGAGCACTGGGAGGGACTGGGAGGGACTGGGGGGCACTGGGAGGGACTGGGAGGGGCTGGGGAGGACTGGATACTCCTATATCCCATATCCCACATCCCATATCCCAATCTCAGTCCCGTATCCCACATCCCATTCCCACATCCCACGTCTCATCCCCAATCCCACATACCATATCCCATGTCCCATATCCCACATCCCCAATCCAATCCCCCAATTCCCCAATCCCAATTCCCCAAATCCTGAAATCCTCAATACTCCAATCCCCCAAATCCTCAATTCCCAATTCCCCAATTCTCCCATCCCAAATCCCCAAATCCACAATTCCCCAATCCCCAACTCCCCAATCCCCAGTGCCCAATTCCCCAATCCCCAATATCCCAATTCCTTAATCCCCAAATCCTCAATCCCCAATTTCCCAATATCTCAATATTCCAATTCCCCAGTCCCTAATCCTCCAACCCCAATTCCCAAAATCCCCAATCCCCAAATTCCCCAATCCCCAATTCCCTAATCCCATATGCCATTCCCATATCCCACATTCCTCAAATCCCCAATCCCATATCCCCCATATTCCCTATCCCAATCCCTCAATCCCAATTCCCCAATCTCCAATCCCAGTTCCTCAATCCCATATCCCATCCCCAAATCCCCAATTCCCCAATTCTCCAATTCCCACATCCCAATTCCCCCAATCCCCCAATCCAAAGTCCTGTATCCACAGTTCTCCAAATCCCAATATCCCAATCCCATATCCCAGGTGGTGAACACAGTTAACTGCAGCCTGTTCTGGCAGGATCCCATATCCCAAATCCCCAATCCCAATCCCATTATCCCTGTTATCCCTGTGTTATCCAGGCGGTGAACGCTGTTAACTGCAGTCTCTTCTGGTTGGATCCCACATCCCATATTCCAATCCCAATCCCATTATCCCTATTATCCAGGTTGTGATCGCAGTGAACTGCAGCCTGTTCTGGCTGGATCCCACATCCCATATCCCAATCCCAATATCCTTGTTATCCCTGTGTTTTATCCCATATCCCAGGTGGTTAACGCCGTTAACTGCAGCCTGTTCTGGCTGGATCCCATATCCCCAATCCCAATCTCATATCCCAGGTGGTTAATGCCGTGAACTGCAGCCTGTTCTGGCTGGATCCCATATCCCATATCCCCAATCCCAATCCCTGTTATCCAGGTGGTGAATGCTGTGAACTGCAGCCTGTTCTCGGCGGTGCGCGAGGATTTCAAGGCGCTGCGGCCGCTGCTGTGGGACGCGGTGGATGAGGAGATCTGCCTGGCTGAGTGCGACATCTACAGGTGCTGGGGGAGGCAATTCCGGCCTTTCCTGGGGAATTCCGGCCTTTCCCGAGGGATCCTGGCCTTTCCTGAGGGATTCCAGTCCTTTCCTGAGGGATTCCAGTCCTTTCCTGAGGGATTCCAGTCCTTTTCCAGGGAATTCTGGCCTTTCCAGGGGATTCTGGCCTTGCCATTGAATTCTGGCCTTTCCTGAGGGGTTCCAGTCCTTTCCCAAGGGGTTCCGGCCTTTCCTGCGGGGTTTTGTCCTTTCCTGAGGGGTTCTAGCCTTTCCCATGGAATTCTGGCCTTTCCTGAGGAATTCTGGCCTTTCCATGAGAAATTCTGGCCTTTCCTGAGGAGTTCCAGTCCTTTCCTGAGGGATTCCAGTCCTTTTCCAGGGAATTCTGGCCTTTCCAGGGGATTCTGGCCTTTCCTGAGCAGTTCCAGTTCTTTCCTGAGGAATTTTGTCCTTTCCCGAGGGGTTCCTGCAATTCCTCAGGGGTTCCATCCTTTCCCATGGAATTTTGGCCTTTCCTGAGGGATCCTGGTCTTTCCTGATGGATTCCGGCCTTTCCTGAGGGGTTCCTGCAATTCTTGAGGGGTTCCAGCCATTCCTGAGGAGTTCTGGCCTTTCCATGGAATTCCAGCCTTTCCTGAGGGGTTCCAGTCCTTTCCCATGGAATTCCAGCCTTTTCCACAGGATTCCTGCAATTCCTGAGGGGTTTTGGACTTTTCTGAGGGATTCTGGCAATTCCCAAGGGATCCCAGCCCTTCCCAAGGGATTCTGGCCTTTCCCAAGAATCTCCAACCCCCAGAATTCTCGACCCCCAGAATTCTCCAACCCCTTGGAATTCCCAACCCTCGGAATTCTCAACTCCCCAGAATTCCCAACCCTTGGAATTCTGCCCAGGAATTCTGGGAGGTTTGCTCCCTCCCTTTTGACCAACAGCCCCTGCAATTCCCAACCCCTGGAATTCCTGAACTCCAGAGTTCCCAACTCCTGAAATTCCCAAACCATGGATTTCCCAGTTCCCAGAACTCTGCCCTGGGATTCCCAACCCCCTGGAATTCCCAATGCTCAGAATTCCCAACCCCAGGATTTTTCAGTCCCCAGAATTTTGCCTTGAGGATTCCCAGCCCTTGGAATTTTACCCTGCAATTCCCAGCCCCCCTGAAATTCCCAACCCCCAGAATTCCCATCCCCTGGAATTCCAGACCCTCACAATTCTGCACTGGAATTCCCAACCCCCGAAATTCCCAACCCCTGGATTTCTCAGTCCCCAGAATTTTGCCGTGGGGGTTCCCAGCTCTTGGAATTTTACCCTGCAATTCCCAACTCCTGAAATTCTGAACCCTCTGATTCCCCACTCCAGGAATTCCCATCCCCTGCAATTCCAAACCCTCGCCATTCTGCCCTGGAATTCCCAAACCCCCTGGAATTCCAATTCCCAACCCCAGGGTTTCCCAACCCCCAGAATTGTCCCCTGGCATTCCCAGCCCTTTGGAATTTCACCCTGCAATTCCCAGCACCTGGAGAATTCAGTTCCCATCCCCCTGGAATTCCCAACCGCTGGAATTTCCCCCTTTTCCCAGCTACAACCCGGACCTGGACTCGGATCCCTTYGGGGAGGACGGCAGCCTCTGGTCCTTCAACTACTTCTTCTACAACAAGAGGATGAAGAGGATCGTCTTCTTCACCTGCCGCTCCATCAGGTGTGGTCCTGGGAATTCCGGGAATTCTGAGGGGATTCCTCACAAATCCAGGGGGTGTTCCTGAGGGGAATTCCCTGGAATTCTGGGGGGTATTCCCAGGGGGATTCCCCAGAGCATTCCTCACAATTCTGGGGCAGTTCCCGAGGGGATTCCTGAGAGGATTCCCCAGAATTCCAGGGGGTGTTCCCAAGGGGATTTCCTGGAATTCCAGGGGTGTTCCTGAGGGGATTTCCTGGAATTCCAAGAGGCCCTTCCTGAGGGGGTCCCTCACAAATGCAGAGGCCGTTCTCAAGGGGATTCCTCGGAATTCCGGGGGTGTTCCCAAAGGGGATTCCCTGGAATTCCAGGGGTGTTCCCAAAGGGGATTCCCTGGAATTCTCAGGGATGTTCCTGAGGGGACTGCCTGGAATTCCAGGGAGAATTCCTGAGAGGATTCCCAACAGGATTCCCCACAATTCCAGAGGCCATTCCCAGGGGATTCCCCACGATTCCAGGCCATTCCCATGGGATTCCCAAGGGGGTTCCCCTCAATTCCAGGGCCATTCCCAGGGGATTCCGCACAATTCCAGGGTCCTTTCCCGAGGGGATTCCCCACAATTCCAGTGACAATTCCAGTGCCATTCCCAGGGGGTTCCCCACATTCCCAGGGGATTCCCCACAATTCCAGAGGCCATTCCCCATGGGGTTCCCCACATTCCCATTCCCATTCCCTGGACTGTCCCCGGCAGTGGGTGTGCGTACACGCGCCCGGACACGGGCCAGGAGCTGGACATGGAGCTGGGCGAGGGCGACGCCGGCAGCGCCCGCGGCACCGACCCCGACCCCGACCCCGAGGGCATCGAGGGCGACAGGTGAGCGGGGCGGGGCAAAGGTGAGCAGGGGCAGGGTCAGGTGAGCAGGGGTGGGGTCAGGTGAGCCTGAGCAGGGTTCAGGTGAGCCTGGGCAGGGCACAGGTGAACAAGGGCGGGGCACAGGTGAGACTGGGTGGGGCACAGGTGAGCAAGGGCGGGGCACAGGTGAGACTGGGTGGGGCACAGGTGAGCAAGGGCGGGGCACAGGTGAGACTGGGCAGGATATAGATGAGCATGGGTGGGCCCATGGGGGCAGGGTCACAGGTGAGACTGGGCGTGGCTGGGGGCATGGCCACCTGTGGGTGTGGCCACTGGAGGCGTGGCCTCGGGTGGGTGTGGGTGGGGCTGGGGGCGTGGCCGCAGGTGGGTGTGGCCACAGGTGAGGCAGGTGACAGTCCCTGTCCCTGCAGGCTGCAGGTGATGTGCATGTGAGATTCCCAACGGGATCCCAGACACCGGGAACGGAACCGGAACCAGCAACGGGACTGGGAATGGACTGGGAATGGAACCAGCACTGGGAATGGAACCAGTCCCAGGACTGGGAATGGAACCAGTACTGGGAACCAAACCAGTACCAGGACTGGGAATGGAACCAGCACTGAGAACTAAACCAGTACCGGGACTGGGAACCAAACCAGCACTGGGACTGGGAATAGAACCAGTCCCGGGACTGGGAACAGAACCAGCACTGGGAACCAAACCAGTCCCGCAACTGGGAATGGACTGGGGACAGAACCAGCACCAGTACCGGGACTGGGAATGGAACCAGCACCAGAAACTGAACCAGCACCGGGACTGGGAACTGGACTGGGAATGGACTGGGAACGGAACCAGCCCCAGGACTGGATCCCGTAAAGGAACTGGGAATGGAACCGGCACCAGCACTGGCACCAGTAAAGGAACTGGGAATGGAACTGGTACCAGGACTGGATCCAGCACCAGGAATTAGACTGGGACTGGCACCAGTAAAGAAGCTGGGAATGGAACCAGCCCCGGGACTGGCACCAGTACAGGAACTGGGAACGGAACCGGCCCTGGGACTGGATCCAGCACCGGGAATGAGACTGGGAATGGAGCCAGGAATGGAACTGGGAACAGAACCAGCCCCGGGACTGGCACCAGCACTGGGAACGAGACTGGGACTGGCACCAGTAAAGGAACTGGGAATGGAACCGGCACCAGTAAAAAAATGGGGAATGGAATCGGCCCCAGGACTGGCACCAGTAAAGGAACTGGGAATGGAACCAGCCCCGGGACTGGCACCAGTAAAGGAACTGGGAGCAGAACCAGGACCAGAACCTGGCCAGGACCCGGCCGTGTCCCGGCCCTGCGGGTCCCTCCTGTCCCCGGTGTCCCCCCGGTGTCCCCCCGGTGTCCCCCCGGTGTCCCCGTGTCCCCCAGGGCCCCCGGAGCTTTGCTGCACTTTATGGCTCCTGCCCTCGGCTGCACTGACCCCTCTCACCTGCCCAGGCTCCTGAGGGGCTCCACCCAAACCCCAAACACCCCAAATATCCCAAATCCCACCCCAAACCTCCCCCTGCTCCCCGAGTCCGAGTGTTTCAAGAGTTTGGCTTTGCTTCTCCGCCTGCTCCGGCTCTGCTTTCCCTGCTGGGCACTCACCTGCGCCAGGTGAGCCCCCAGCCTGAGGTGGAGGGGTCCCAGCTGTGCCTCACCTGGCATCTGGGGATCCCAACTGTGCTCTCCGTGGGATCTGGGATCTGGGGATCTCACCTGTGCCTGCCTCGGATTCGGGGGTGCCACCTGCACCTCCTTTGGGATCTGGGATCTGGCTCAGGAGGGTCCCACCACCTTTGGGATCTGGGATCAGGGGAGGTCACACCTGCAGCTCCTTTGGGGTCTGGGATTTGGGATCAGGGGGGTCCCGGCTGTGCCTCCATTGGGATCTGGAGCAGAGGGGAACCACCTCCCTTGGGATCTGGGGGATCCCACCTGTGCCCCCTTTGGGATCTGGGATATGGATCAGGGGTTCCCACGTCCTTCAGGATCTGGGATTTGGGATCTGGAGTGAGGGGGATCTCACCTGCAGCTCCCTTGGGATCTGGGATCAGGGGGGTCCCACCTCCTTTGGGATCTGGGGTCTGGAGTGATGGGGATCCCACCTGTGCCTGCCTTGGGATCTGGGATCAGGGAATCCCAACTGCACCTCTGGGATTTGGATTGGGGGGATCTCACCTACCACTCCATTGGGGACTGGGGTCTGGGGGATCCTACCTGTGCCCGCCTTGGGATCTGGGGCACGGGGTCCCACCTCCTTCAGGATCTGGATCAGGGGTTCCCACCTCATTTGGGATCTGGAGTGAGGGGGATCTCACCTGCAGCTCCCTTGGGATCTGGGGGTCCCACCTGCACCTTCCATAGGAAGCAAATTGTAGTGGAATTCTGGAATAAGGGGGTCCCACCTCCTTTGGGATCAGAGGGGTCCCACCTGCAGCTCCCTTGGGATCTGGGATCTGGCTCGGGGGGGTCCCACTTCATTTGGGATCTGGCATTGGGAGCAGTGGGGTTCCACCTGCGCCTCCTTTGGGATTTGGGATCTGGAGCTGTGGGATCTCCCCTGCAGATCCTTTGGGATGTGGGATTTGGGATCTGGAGCAAGGAGGTCACACCTCCTCTGGGATTTGGGATCTGGAGCAGGGGGAATCCCACCTCCTTTGGGATTTGGGATTTGGATTGGGGGGATCTCACCTGCAGCTCCTTTGGGATCTGGATCAGGGGGGGTTCCCACTTCCTGTGGGATCTGTGGGATTTGGGATCTGGAGCTGCGCAATCTCCCCTGTACCTCCATTGGGATCTGGGATCCGTGGATCCCTCCTGCACCTCCCTTGGGATCTGGACCAGGGGGATCCCATCTCCTTTGGGATCTGGGATTTGGGGTCTGGAGCAGGGGGATCCCACCTCCACTGGAAGAGAACCCCAATT
>CADDXX010001422.1:14832-33569 GCA_902810485.1 Alauda arvensis
TTCCTATTGCTTGGTGGCTCGGCGTGGGCATGGCCGGAGGGAAAAGCGGGGTTTGGGGGGAATTGGAGGAAAATCGGGGAAAATTGGGGAAAATTGGGGGAAACGGGGAAAAATGGGGAAAATTGGGGAGAGCTACGGGGGTTGTCAATGGAGGGGGCGTGCCTTCGTGATCCTGGCAGAGCGCGGATTGGTGGAAACCCATTTAGGGGCGGGGCTTAGGGGCGGTCGGGGCTGCGGATTGGAGGACAGGACCGGAGTGGGCGGGACCAGCGGCAACACCGGAGCCGGAGCGGCGGGGGGCGAGTTTGGGGTTCCTATGGGGAGAGCTCGGGGGGTTCCGGGTGCTGTAGGGGCTTTTGGGGTCCCTGTGAGGAGAGATCGGGGTCGCACCATAGGGGTTTGAGGCTCATTTATGAACTTTTAGGGGTCCTCCTTGAAGTGTCGTCATTTCCGGCTAGCGGCGTTTCCGCGTCCTTGTGGGTCGGGGTTCGCTCCGGCCGCGGCCCGGCTGCCCCGGGATCCCCGGAACCGCCCCGGATTCCTCCGGAACAGCCGCGGTTCCACCTCTGCGCTCTCCAGCGGCTCGATCCTTACCCGGGCCGCTCCCCCCACCCCGGCCCGGGCCGGGGCAGGCGCGGGGCTCGGCGGGGCCGGCCGGGGATGCGGCGGCGCGGCCTGCGCCATGTGGTACATCATGCAGAGCATCCAGAGCAAGTACTCGCTGTCCGAGCGCCTGATCCGCACCATCGCCGCCATCCGCTCCTTCCCCCGCGACAACGTGGAGGATCTCATCGGCCGGGTGAGTCCCACCCCGCCAGCCTGCCCGAGTCCCCGAGGGCTCCGGGTGTCTCTGACGGGCACTGTCCCCTCTGTCCTGCTCCCTGCGGCGCCTCCCTGAGGACTCCCTGGAGAGGTTTTCGAGTCTCGAGAGGGGAAGATCCGGTTGGGTCAGAGACTCCAGGCTTTCCTTTCCCCCCCTCCCCGGAGCCGGGGATGTGTTGGGGCACCGTTTGGTGACGGTGAAATGGTGAAACACCATTGAAACCGCGATTGAGACCGGGAACGTTCTTGCGAACGAACCCACGGGGTTTCTCTTAATGAACCCCTTCTAAAAGGAGGGGAAGGTGGGATTTGCTGACCCCGAGGCGGTTCCGGAGGGAATGAAACCTTCCTGAAGGGAGGGGAAGGTGGGATTTGCTGACCCCGAGGCGGTTCCGGAGGGAATTAAACCTTCCTGAAGGGAGGGGAAGGTTCTGAAGGTTCCTGTGCTCCCCAGGGCGCCGATGTGAACTGCCTGCACGGCACCCTCAAACCCCTGCACTGTGCCTGCATGGTGGCTGATGCCGACTGCGTGGAGCTGCTGCTTCAGAAAGGAGCTGAGGTAAAGTTTTGGGAACATCAAAACGGTGGAAAACGCCGAGAAAAGCGGTGGGGAACTCGGGAGGAGATGATAAACAGATGGGTTTAAGTTGGGTTTTGGGAAAAAGTTCTTCCCCCAGAGTGTCCCAGGGCACAAACTCCGGGGTTTGGATTTTTGAGTGTCCTGTGCAAGGCYAGGACTTGGATTTGATGATCTTYGTAGCCCAGGATATTCCATGGGTTTGTATCCCCTCACAGAGTGAGGGCAGGGAGGGAATTACTGAGCTGAGATTTTGGGAGCGGAGGAAGGATTGAAACCTAAATTTTTTGTGCTGAGCTGTTGGGAGAGGGTAAGGAGGGAGAATTAAAACCTAAATGTTTGTTCTGAGATTTTGGGAAAGAAGAATTAAATCCTAAATTTGCTGCATTTTTTTACCCCACTTTCTTCTGGCTGCTGGGCTAAAACTCTTCCTCGTTATTCCCTACTTTTGGGATTTGGGACCTTTGGCTCTTCCCTTGCTGCCACACCCGGCTGGGGCCACTCCCTGGCCCCCTAAACACTCATTTCCTCCCCCAGGTGAACGCCCTGGACGGCTACAACCGCACAGCCCTCCACTACGCGGCAGAGAAGGACGAGACGTGCGTGGAGATCCTGCTGGAGTACGGAGCCAACCCCAACGCCCTGGACGGCAACAAGGACACGCCGCTGCACTGGGCGGCCTTCAAGAACAACGCCGAGTGCGCGCGGGCCCTGCTGGCCAACGGCGCCCTGGTCAACGCCCTGGACTACAACAACGACACCCCCCTGAGCTGGGCGGCCATGAAGGGCAACCTGGAGAGCGTCAGCGTGCTGCTGGACTTCGGCGCCGAGGTGCGCGTGGTCAACCTGAAGGGCCAGAGCCCCATCTCGCGCCTGGTGGCGCTYCTGGTGCGGGGCCTGGGCACGGAGCGCGAGGATTCCTGCCTGGACCTGCTGCACAGGGCCACAGGACACTTCGAGCTGCGCAAGAACGGGAGCCTGCCCTGGGAGGTGGTGCGGGACCCGCAGCTGTGCCAGCGGCTGACGCTGCTGTGCTCGGCGCCGGGCACGCTGCAGGCGCTTTCGCGCTACGCCGTGCGCCGCTCGCTGGGGCTGCGCTTCCTGCCCCAGGCCGTGCAGCAGCTGCCGCTGCCCGCCTGCCTCAAGGACTACCTGCTGCTGCTCACCTGAGGGAGGGGACGCTGCCCTTCCCCTGGTGCTCCTAGGGGAGGTGCCGCGCTCACCTTGGCACTCGCTGGGTTCCTCGACGTGGCTTTTGTTCTCCTCGGCCACCCCGCTGACTCCACTGCCTCCCCTTGTCCCTTTCATTTTGTCCCCTTCCCACCTCTTCCCCCTGTCCTCTCACGCCGCCTCCATTTCCTTCTCACTGTTCTCCTCCACTTCTCCCCTGTCTTCCCCCTTTCACTGTCCCGCAATGAAGAATATCCCTCTGATGGCAAATTATATCCCAGCTGTTGGATTAATATGTTTTTCCCCTTCTTTTGTTTTGTTTTTGTTTTTTTTTTTTTCATTTGGGAAAGGAAGGATTTAATGGAAAATTCTCCTTTGAGGAAGGACCCGAGGCAGGAAAGTGAGGGTTGAGATGCAGAGAAATCCTGTGGGATGTGTTGGCTGGAAATCAAAGATCCATGGTGTTTCTCCAGCATGGAGAGTGAAGTTTTCCCTGTTTGTCCATAATTTTTATGCTGCGTCAAAGAGTGTAACCATCTCAAAAACTGAGATTTTGCTGGAAATTCTTCGGTGTTGGTTTGGGCTTTTTTTCGGGATCTATTCCAGGATCCAGTGGAAGAGCAGCTCTCCAAGGTGAAACCAAGCATTTAAAMGCTGTCATTGTTATTTTCTGGGAGGAACCTGGAGATGAAAGCTCAAATTCCACCTCTTTTATCCCTACTCTGGGYAGTGAAATCCTGAGGATCAGGAGGGATTTGGGGTCAGTGGGATSCAGGTTTGCCTTTCCATGGATTGATGGAGACCTGGAGCACTTGGACAAGCACTGACTTTATTGAAACATCTCCATTTCGTGACTTCTAACCCTAAAAACCTCAACCTCCACCACCCGTCCTCAACTCACCACGCCATCGCTGGGGGGCCGCTTCTCAAAACCCCATAAAATCCCTGAAAAGCCCCAACAGACAGTGGGAAAAGGGGGTTTTTTGGCGTTCCCCCGGGCTCTCCCTGTCACAGGGTGGCCTCAGGCACCAGGACCTTGCGGCTCAGATGCTCCAGGTGCGCCGTGTCCGACGTGTCCAGCTCGATGTGGTACTTGGCCAGGATTTTTAGGATRGGCCGCAGCTTCAGCCACCACTGCTCCTTGGGGATGCGGTGCCTGAGGGGACAGGGGCAGGCTGGGCACAGCCCTGGGGAGGGGGTCCCAGGCTGTGTCCCACCCTGCCGGGCAGGTGAGGGGGTGTGGACAGAGAGGGGCACGCACTCGAAGTCYGTGTGCTGGCGCAGCTCGGAGATGGGCTGGAACACAAGGCTGCGCTTGTGCATCCCCAGCAGGCACGCAGAGTCGCTSGTGTTGGCAAAGATCCGCCCTGCAGGAACACGGGAGGGCTTGGGAACTTGCTGGAGGCCCAGCTGGGAATGGGTGGGATCTCCCAAGGACAGGGGATCCCCAAGTTTGGGGCGTTCCAGGAGGGGAAAACCCACAGGAGGGTGTGTGGGGAATGTTTGGGAACATGGGAGGGGACATTGGGAATGTTTGGGGTGATTCAGGAGTGGGGAACACCCTCCAGAATGTGCGGAAGGGAATGTTTTGGGAATGTAGGGTTGCTCTGGGGTCCCTTTGGAGCACCCACCATGCCTGGAGCACTCCTTGATCTTCCCGGTGATCCAGGCCACTGCCTTGGCTCCCATCTTGGTGCCGAAATTGCGGTCGAAAGGCGTGGGGCTGCCTCCCTGAGCCAGGAGAATCCGGGATGGGCCGGGGAAATCCTCCCGGAGCCCCCATCCTGTTCCCCTCAGCCCATTCCCAGGGAATTCCCACCTGCTGCATGTGCCCCAGGACATTCTTCCGGCAGTCAAAGACCCCTTTGCCCTCCTCGGAGTAGAGGTTGTAGATGAAATCCGTGGTGTAATTCTCACTGCAGCGCTCGTTCCTGCAGCAGGGACAGCATCAGGCCCAAAGCCCACAGTTCACCCCACCCCAAACAATTCCACTGCTCCCAAACACCAGCACCACATTTGGGGTGAGACCCCAATCCCCCTGATCCCAAACCCAGTCCCCAGGGGGTGACACAAGGTCCCTCCCAAGTTTTTCCCCCAAAGCCAGGGCCCACCTGAGCACAAGCCCCCTCTTCACCGTGGTCTTCATCTTCTCTATCAGGTGATCAACGTTGGCCTGCGGGGTCGGGAGTGGGGTCAGGCATGGAAACTCCCTCATTCCACAGCACCCTGGGGACAGGGGCACTGCTGTCCCCACCTGCAGGTCCCGGCTGCTGAAGGGCTCCTCAAAGATGTAGGCGGCGTCGGCGCCGGCCGCCAGCCCGGCCATGGTGGCCAGGTAGCCACAGAAGCCACCCATGGTCTCGATGATGAACACGCGGCGCTTGGTGCCCGCGGCCGACTGCTTGATCAGGTCACACGTCTGAAACGGGGGGATTTGGGGTTCAGGGGTAAAGGGGTTAAAGGGCAGGGGGAGTTGGGCGTTCCCGTGGGGATCTCGGTGTGGTGATGGTGCTGGGAGAGGTGCTTTGGGGTGAGGGGGATTTGGGGATTTCAGCTGGGGTCTCACTGTGGTGGTGGTGTTTGGGATTGAGAGGGATATGGGGTACAGGATTTGGGGTCTCACGGTGGTGATGGTGTTGAGGGCGGTGTCGGCGCCGATGCTGAAGTCGGAGCCGGGGACGTTGTTGGAGACGGTGGCAGGGATGATGCACAGGGGGATGCAGAGCTCGTCGTAGCGTGCCCGGCCTTCCACCAGCTCCAGGCCYCCCATGAACGCCTGGGGGACAGTGGGGACATCAGGGGACAATGCAGAGAAGAGAGGGACAGTGGGGACACTGACCACACCCTGAGCAGACCCAGCTCCAGGCTGCCTGTGAATCCCTAGGGGACAGCAGGGGCACACTGACCCTGCCCTGGCCACGCCCTGACTGTGTCCTGCTGACCACACCCTGCCCACGCCCCACTGACCACACCCCACTCACCTCAAAGCCACCAATGATGATGAGTGCGTGGATTCCAAACTTGCTGATGTTGGCACTGATCTCTTCGTAATATTTCTTGGGCAGAGTCCTGGGAAGGGGAAAGCCCCCCCCAGAATGAGCCTGACCCGAGTGGGGACCCCAAATGACTTCACAAAGGGGGGGAGGAGTCACCTCTTGGTGCCCAGTTTGGATCCTCCCAGCCCCGTCCAGTTGCCCACAGCATTCCAGCCRATCTCCTCCACCTGGGGGATGGAATGGCATTAATGGGGTGGGAGAAGGATCTGGGGTCACACCGGCCCCCCTCAGAGCCATGTTGGGATCACACAATGTCCCCTCAGTCCTCTCGGGAGGTGACATAACGTCCCCTGGCTCCAGGACAGCAGCAGATCAGACCTGGGGTTTGGGGTTTACACAGGAATTCATCACCCCCATCCCAAGAAATCCCTGCAGGGCCACAGCTGCCCCTTCCCAGGCCCTTTTCTTGCACCCTTTTCCCCTCTGGCATCTCCCCCTCCCAAAAAATCCAACCCTTCCAACCCATCCTGCACCTCCCACCCCCTTTTCCCTGTGGGAACCTCACCAGCTCATAAATCCAACCCTTCAAATCCATCATTCCTTGATCCCACGGGGATTTCCCCCATCCCAACCCCATTCCCAGTAGGATCTTCCCATCCCAGCCCTGCTCCCTGCAGGCTCTCACCATGCCAAAGGCCAGCCCCTCGAAGCCGTCGTGCACAGCCAGCATGCGGTGCCCGTGGATGAGGCCAATCCTCACCGTGGACCTGACGGCCGCGTTCATCCCCGCGGCCGGRGCGCCCACGTTCATCACGGCCACCGTGTACCCGCTCTGGGGACAGCGACAGGGCCACGGGGACGGGTCAGGGGGATCGGGGACAGCGCTCAGGGGGGGGATTGGGGCACCCTGGGGTGGCGTTAGGGCAGTGATGGAATGGCTCTATGGGGATAGGGGATGTGGCTGAGGTGATCTTGGGGATGGTGACAGGATTGGGGTGTCCTGGGGAGGGATTGGGGTGGGATTGGGGTGGTGTCCGTCCCTGGGGTGTCCTGGGATGGGATTGGGGTGTTCTGGGATGGGATTTGGGTGTCCCAGGTCGGGCCCCTCCCTGTACCCTCCCCAGTGCTCCCTACCTTGGTGGCAGGTGGGCGGATGTGAGCCAGCAGCTTGTAGACGTTCCAGTTGTTCTGGAAGCTCCTAAAAATCATGGAAATCAGGGGTTTGGGACATTTTGAGGACATTGGGGTGCAGGAACAGGGACAGGGAGGTGCCACCCACCGGCCCCGCAGCTTCACCGCGTCATCGAAGCGTCCCTCGTTCATGGCYGTGGTGACGTCCTTGGTCTGGGGGCACAGAGGGGGATTGGGGTGGGATCTATCCCTGGGATTGGATTGGGGTGTCCTGGGTGGGATTGAGGTGGGATTGGGGTGTCCTGGGGTGGAATCAGGTTGTCCTGGGTAGGATTGGAGTGTTTTGGGTGGGATTGGGGTGGATTGGGGCATCCTGGGATGGGATCTGTCCCTGGGGCGGGTTTGGGGACATCTGAGGTGTGGGAACCAYCCCTGGGCTGGGTCTGGGGGCACTSCTGGTGTCCCCCTCATGGCCACTCACCACCTGSACGCACTCCATGAGGGGCAGGCGCACGGCCTGGTTGCCAGACAGGCTGACCACGCAGGCCGGTGTGTCCGGCGTGGCCTCCAGCAGCGCCATCACGGCCTCCACACCCATCCTGCTGGCCTGGGGGGGACACAGGGGTGTCACATCCAGAGGGGGCTGTCACCTCCCGATGGAGCTGTCACCTCCCTTGTTTGGGGCCGGGGTGAGGAAGGAGGTGCCCACCARGATGCGGTCGAAGGCTGAGGGGGTCCCCCCACGCTGCACGTGGCCCAGGATGGTCACCCTGGTGTCGTAGCCCAGACGTTTCACCACCAGCTGTGGGGACACAGGAGAGCTCTGGGACTGGCCCCAAAAAAGGCGGGGGGACACAAAGGGAGTTGTCCCCATGTCCCCTGTGCCCCCCTATCCCCACTCACAGCCTTGATGTCGTCCGAGGTGATGGCCTTGCCGTGCTTGTCAATGGCGCCCTCGGCCACGATGATGATGTTGAGTCTGGAGCCACCGTCACGGGTCTGGGGGGGACACGGGGTGACAACGGGGATGGGAGAGATCATCCCTGTGTCTTTCTCCATCCATCCATCCATCCATCCATCCATCCATCCATCCATCCATCCATCCATCCATCCACCCCCCTGTCCATCCATCCGTCCCTCCCTCCCACCTCGGTCAGCCTCCTGCACAGGTGGTCCTCCCAGTCGTCCTCAGGGGGTGACTCGGGGATGAAAACCCAATCAGCGCCACAGGCCAGGGACGTGATCAGCGCCAGGTACCTGAGATGGGGCCAAAAACAGCTTTTGAGCCACTTCCCCCTATTTTTAGGGCGACCAGAGCCCCCTCCCAGGCACCCCCAGCACATACCCGCAGTGCCGGCCCATCACCTCCAGCACGAAGGTTCTCTGGTGGCTGCAGGGACAAGGAATTGTCATCCCCCCCTGAAACAGGGAACCCGGCGGGGCTGGGGACACCCGGGGCATCCCTGTCACCTCTGTGCCGTGGTGGTGATGGCGTCCACGATCTCGATGATGCGGTGCAGCGCCGAGTCAGTGCCGATGGTCATGTCGGTGCCGCAGAAGTCGTTGTCGATGGAGCCCACCATGCCCACGATGTTCAGGTGGCTCGAGCGCTGCGCCTCCTCCGCCGTGATGCCACCTGGGCCGGGGACGGGGGGGGACAGCAGGGGGACCCCGAGATGGGAGGGGCAGAGGTGTCACAGGGATTGTTAAGGGTGGGGGGAAAGGTTCAGATTTGGGTGACAAAACTCTGCGTTTTTCTGGAAAACACCTTGATTTTGGAGCCAAAACTCTTTTGGAATCAAAACCTTTCCACATCCCCTGTTCTTTCTGCTTCCCCCCTCCAAAACGTCCCCTTGGGGAACAAAGGTGCCCTAATCTCCCACAGTTAGGGGGAACCCCCACACTTTTGTGCGCCAAAACCCGAATTTTCTGTGCGCTTTCCAAACCGAACCTTTTTCTTTTGACCCCCCCTCCCTCTCCCTCACCCCACCGCGGGGTCTCCCCGTACCGGATTTAAGCAGCTCCGCCAGGAGCCCGCCCCACTCAGCGCGGAAGGTGTCGGCCCCGGTGAGGCTGCCGTCGCCGCCGATCACGCACAGGTTGGTGATGCCGAGCTTGACCAAATTCCTCGCGGCGCGGAGCCGCCCCTCGCGCGTGCGGAAATCCTGGCAGCGAGCGCTGCCGATCACCGTGCCACCCTGCGGACAGCGGGGCTGTCTGGCCGTTCTGTCCACCCCTCCGGCCGTCTGTCCACCCCTCTGTGCATCCCATCTATCTCCATTCCCGCTCTGTCCATCCACCCCTCTGTCCGTCCGAGCGTTCATTCCCCTCCTCTGTGCATCCCATCTCTCCAGCCACCCATCTCGTCCCGTCCCATCCCATCCCTTTGTCATTCCCTGTGTCCATGCCCCTCTCCATACCCCTGTCCATCCCCGTGTCCGCCCCCGACTCCATCCCCGTCCCAGCTCTGGTTTTGGGTCATTTTCTGCTGAGCCCCGGGCTCAGACTGGGGCCAGTGAGGGACGAACTGGGACCAGTGAGAAGCACACCCAGTGCCCCCCCAGCCCGAGGGGGATCCCCCAGTGTCCCCCTGTCCCTGCATCCCCCTGTCCCGGTGTCCCTCTGTCCCTCACCAGCTGCAGCATCATGGACACGCTGTCCCACGTCGCCTCCTTGATGTGGTCCCCGCCGTCCACCAGCCCCTGGTAGCCCTGGGGGGCACGGAGCGGGCAGCGAATATAATATAATTATATATTATTATCTGCCGCCTTTTCCCGGATTTCGGGGCGGGGATGGAGGAATTTGGGGCCGGGGCCGGCACTGACCTCATACACGAAGAACACCCTGGCCCCGGTGTACATCCCCACGCGCACCACGGCGCGCACGGCCGCGTTCATCCCTGCGGGACAGCGAGGTCACTGTCACCCCCCGGACCCCTGCCACCCCCGGGGGACATCCCCAAAGCCAACTCCAAACTTCTCATCCCCATCTGCGCCCCCTCCCCCCCTTGGGGACACCCCGAACCGTCCCCTCCCCCCCGTCCCCCCCCTGGCAGCTGCCACCCCCTGGGTTATTTTTGCCCCTGTGACCTTTGGTGGCAGCGCCTGACGCGGGTGACAAACACGGAGGGGGGGAGGGGGACACTCCGGGGAGGGGGGGCCCCCATGGCCTGGCACCCCCCTCCCCATGTCCCTCCGCTGCCGATCCTTGGGACCCCCGGAAAAATCCCAAATTTGGGGATGAATCCTTGGAGTTTGGGGCGATCCCCATTTTTTTTTGGCTCGGTGCTGAAGCGCTGCCAAGGTCCCCTTAGGGTCCCCTCCCCGAATTTTGTCACCGTTGTTCCCACCTTCCCCCCCCCACCCCGGCATCGCAAAGCTCCCCCCGAGCTTCGCCTGACCCCCAAATTCCCCCAAGGTCATTCCCCAAACTCCAATCCAAGGAAAACTCCGATGGTTGTGGGATCAAAATTCCGCTTTTTTACCCCAACAGGAGCGGTTTTAGGGATGGGGGAGGGGAGATTTTTAGGGATTTTGGGGGAATTTCGGGGGGATTTGGGGCGGGGCTTTCTGGATCCCAGGAATTTCGGGATCCCGGGGGACTTGGGGACTTTTGAGGGGAGAAATTTGAGGGGATTAGAGGCAGTGTTTTGGATCCCGGGTGTTTTGGGGTMGCGGGGATTTGGGATCCCGGGGGTTTGGGGTCCCCTTACCCTGCGCGTCCCCCCCGGAGGTGAGGACGGCGATGGCTTTGCCGACCCCCATGGTCTCGGCGTGCCGGCATCCCGCGGGGCTCGGGGGCATCTTCCTGCCTGCGAGAAATCGGGAAATTCGGGCAAATCCCAAGGCGGGAGGGGAGGGAAGGGCGGCTCTGTCCCTCCGGGCGGCGCTGCCAGCGCAGAGTGGCACCGCCGGGGGAGGAACGCGGCGACAGCGACACCGGGACAGCCCCGCGGGGACACTCCCGCCCCGGGGAGGGGGGCGCCGGGGGACTCCTTACTGGGACCGGTTTGTCACTGGTCCCTCCTTACTGGTCCCAGTCTCTGTTCCTCAGTGGCGGCAGTCTGTCCTTACTGGTCCCCGTTTGTTTTTCTTGTGGGAGCTGCCCTGCTCTGCTTACTGGTCCCAGTCGTCATTCCCTGCCGGTCCCAGTCTGGGAGTGTTACTGGTCCCAGTCGTCATTCCCTGCCGGTCCCAGTCTGGGAGTGTTACTGGTCCCAGTCCTCATTCCCTGCCGGTCCCAGTCTGGGAGTGTTACTGGTCCCAGTCCTCATTCCCTGCCGGTCCCAGTCTGGGAGTGTTACTGGTCCCAGTCCTCATTCCCTGCCGGTCCCAGTCTGGGAGTGTTACTGGTCCCAGTCCTCATTCCCTGCCGGTCCCAGTCTGGGAGTGTTACTGGTCCCAGTCCTCATTCCCTGCCGGTCCCAGTCTGGGAGTGTTACTGGTCCCAGTCCCTGTTTTCCTGCTGGTTTCAGTGCCTCTCCCTGCCCGGTTCCAGTTCATCGCCGGTTCCAGTCCGGGGCCGTTACTGTTCCCTGTCGCTGTTCCCACTGGGATCTGCTCTGCTTTCCTTACTGGTCCCAGTCCCCGTTCCCTGCCGCTGCCTCTCCCAGCTCCCGTTCGCTGCCGGTTCCCCGCTCCTCGGGCGTTTAGCGGTGCCGCTCCGGGGCCGTTCCCGGCGCCGTTCCCGGGAGCCCCGGGAGCCCCGGGAGCACTGACCTGCGGAGCGCCGCCGTCCCGGCGCCGGGGGCAGCACGGACAGGAGCAGCAGCAGCAGCAGCGCAGCCACGGAGAGCGCGGCGGGGGCCAGGAACCGGCCCAGCCCCGGGGACAGCGCCGGGGACAGCGGCACCATGGCCCGGGGACAGCGGCACCATGGCCCGGGGACAGCGCCGGGGACACGGGCGGGGAGCCGGGATTGGCCGCGGGCAGCGGTGTAACGGGATCGGGGTAATGGGATCGCGGTAATGGGATCGGAGCTGTGGGATCAGTTATGGGATCGGCTATAACGGGATGGGGGTAATGGGATCGGAGTTATGGGATCGGCTATAACGGGATGGGGGTAATGGGATCGGAGTTTGGGATCAGAGTTATGGGATCGGCTGCAGGGTCCGTCTATTATGGGATGGACCGAAATGGCATCAGCTCTTATGGGATCAGCTGTAATGGGATCGGAGTTATGGGATCGGCTGTAATGGGATCGGAGCTGTGGGATCGGAGTTATGGGATCGGCTATATCGGGATGGGGGTAATGGGATCGGAGTTTGGGATCAGAGTTATGGGATCGGCTGCAGGGTCCGTCTATTATGGGATGGACCGAAATGGCATCAGCGCTTATGGGATCAGCTGTAATGGGATCGGCTGCAGGGTCCAGCTGTTGTGGGATCGGCTCTAATGGGATCGGTTCTGATGGGATCCGCTATTATGGAGAGTTTTGGATGTAGGAACCAGGCGGAACAGGACTGACCGCAGGGAAAAACTGGAACAGCATCAGCCGGAATGGGATCGGCTGCAGGAACCGCCTGTAATGGGATGCACACACACAGAGCGGCCCCTTTTAGGGTGACCCCCACCCCTGCAGGGTCACAGCCCCCGCCCAGGGCGAGCCCCCTTTGCGCTGGTCTTCCCATCCGCGAGGGGGCGCTCTCCCCTCCCGGCAATGAGCGCCTCGCTCTTTGTGTCCCTTCCGGCCTCGTTCGCTTCCGCTTCCGCTTCCGCCGCTTCCTCGCCGCCGCCGCCGCCGAGCCCGGGAGATCCGCGCGCGCTCCGGGGCCGCTTCCGGCGGGGCGGCTGAGGGGGAACCGAGCGGTGCAGGCCCTGCTCCGCTCCCGGAGCCCGCTGCTCTCCCCTTCCCCGCTGCCCCACACCGGCTCCGCCGCCGCCGGGCCTTTCCCCGCGCCCGCTTGTGCCGCTGCCGGGCCCCGAGGCGGCGGCGCTGCCCCCTCATGAGGATGGAGGCCCGGGAGGCGGCGCGGGCCCGGCCCGGCCCGGCCTTCAAGGGTTTCAGCGCCGAGAGCAAGGTGAGAAACGGGGCTGGGGGGAGCGGGGCGGCTCAAATCAAATCAAATCAAATCAAATCCCAAAGTTTGGGGTTTTTCCCGGTTCCTGAGCGGGAATTCCGCCTGGAATTGGCTGGGAATGGGGAGCCCAAGTGCGGGCTCCAGCCTGAGCCCGGAGCTGCCGGTGGAGCAGGTTTTCCCAGCGGTTCTTGGGTTCTTCCTGCTCCTTAAATCCTTTCCATTCAATTTGGGAGTTGTGAGTCCCGGGAGTTTGGACCTTTGGGAGCTTTTGCTTTTGGGAGTTTCAGGAATTGTGAACTTGAGGGGTTTTGCATGTTGGGAATTGGGAATTTTGGGAGCTGTGATGGTTAGGAATTGTGGATTTTGGGAATCGTGAACTTTTTCAGGAGTTGTGGATTCCTGCCACCATTCCCAGCCAACCCTTTTCCCTTTTCCCCTCAAATTTTCCCACTTTTTTTTCCCCCCCAGTTTTTCCCCCCTAAACTCAGCAGCTTCTCCTGCCCTGMTGGGAACTCCTCCTGCTCCCTCAGCTACACCCCAGGTGAGTTTTCCCTCTGGAATTTAGGGCTGGTTTTCCCTAAAAAGAACCCCTGAAAAAGGGGGAAACATGGTGGGAGTATTTTGGGAATTCCTGGTGGTTTTTCCCCTCAGAAATTCCCGAAAGATTCCCAGGAGCCAAYGGGCAGTGGAGGAGCTCCAAGCCCCGGGGCAGTCGAGGCTCCTTCCTGGAAACCCGAAAAAATTCTAGGTGAGTGCAGCAGATCCCAGATTCCAGGGGTTTCTTTGGTATTTTGGGAGGTTTTATTTGAGGTTTTGGAGTTTCGTGATTTGAGGATTTTTGGGGGGTTTTTAATTTCATATTTTTGGGGATTTTTTTTGGCGGGTTTTGTTTGGGATTTTGGATTTTTAGGGAGGATTTTTGGTGGGGTTTGGGGTTCTTGGCTTATTTTATTTGGGATTTTTGAGGGGGGTGAGATTTTGGGGATTTATTTGGGGGAGGCTGTGTTGGGTTTTTTTGTTATTTTTTTATTAATTTTGGGGATTGTTTTGTGCGTTTTATTTGTTGTTTTGGCGGGGGGAGAGCTGAGGATTTTATCTGGGATTTTGAGGCTTTTTCCGGGGATGTTATTTGGAACTTTTCACTTATCCTTTTGTGCCTTCTGGGGTTTCACTTGGGATTTTAAACCCATCYGCGTGAGACCTGAGGTGTTTCTCCCTCCCTCCAGCGGAAATTCCGGCACTTTTGGTGGAAAATCCGCCCTCCTTGGAGCCTCCTCCTTCCCCCTGAAACCGGCCCCGAGCCCCTCCTGGAGCCGCCGCAGCCCCAAGAAAGCCCCGAGGCGCTTCCTGAGTGCTGCAGAGGAGGTGGGGAATGGGGAAATCCCGGGAAACGTTGCTGGAATCCCAGGGAATTCTGCGGAATCCCGGGGGTTTTGCGGGAATGGAGGCGGCCCGGGATTTTCCACCAAATTCCCGGGGTTTTCCAGCTTTAACAACCAGTTTTTTGGGGTTTTTTTTCTCAGCACTGCCTCTATGGGGTCCCAGCAGCCCCCTGAATTGGGGGATCCCTCCTGTGGGATCAGGGAATTCCCAGGTTTTTGACRGGAGTGTTTTCCCTGCAGACGGTGCGGGAGGAGGAGCGGGAGATTTACCGGCAGCTGCTGCAGATGGTGACWGGGAAGAGATTCTCCAGCTGCAAACCCTCCCCGCTGCTGCCCTTCCACCTGTGAGTAGGGAATGTCCCACAGGATCCCAGAAACCCTGCCCCAAACCCCAGAGAATCCCAAAAAACCCTGCCCCAAATCCCAAAGAGTCTCAAAATCCCCGCTGGAATCCCAAAGAATCCCCAAAACCCTGCCCCAAATCCCTGAAAACCATCAAAAGACCCTATCCCACACCCCTGAAAACCATCAAAGACCTTGCCCCAAATCCCAAACCTCTCCAAAAACTCTTCCCTAATCCTAAAAAACCCCAGAACCTCATCCAAAATTCCCAGTCCTTCTCCAGGAAGTCCCTGACTGGTTTCTGTTTCGCAGCTCCCGCTGTGCCCGCGCCGGCCCCTCCCTGCCCCAGGAGGCTCCCAGGGATGATCCCGAGGCCCTGCAGATTCCCAAAATTCCGGCTCCTGTTCCACACCCCCCGGAACWACCCCAGGATTCCCAAAGCCCCACCCTGGGCCCCTCTCCAGGSTTTCCTGGGGGGTTCCAGCCCCGGAATTCCGTGGCCCCACAGCAGCGGGAGGAGGAGCCGGCAGCCGGGGCCCAGAGTGAAGGTAAAGATTCCCAAAAATTCCTGGAAAAGAACCTCAAGAAACCCCCCAAAAAAATTCCCCCAAAAATCCAAATCGAACAAATAAAGAAACCCCCACTCCCCCCTCCCAAAAAAACCCAAAAAACCACCAATAAAAAAAATCTGAATACATCTGAAATATTTTTTTTTAAAAAATCCCAAAATACTCCCCCAAAAAAATCCCAACCAAAATTAAAACCAAATCCCAAATAACCCCAAATCCTGGGAAAAGGATTGAAATTCTGTGGCAAGTCAGGGGGTTTTTTTATTCAGGATTTGGGGTGGGAATTGAGTGGGACAAAATTCCAGGAGCTTTTCCCTTTTTTTAGGGTCAGATTCTGTCATTTTGCTCAAGGTCAAGGATTCCAGAACTCCAGCTCCAAGGTAAGGGGTGGGAAATGGGGGAAGTCTGGGGGAATCCTGGGGATTTTTAGGGACACAGGGAGGTGACAGTAAAGAGGGACAAGGTGAGGATTTGGGAAATGAGGGGATTCAGGAGAAATTCCACGGTTTTTGGTCATTTCCAACCCTTCCTTCTCCCTCTTTCCAGCCTCCCCTTTTTCCAGGCCGAGCTATGGATCAAAGAGCTGTGAGTTAAMATTCTCTGCTGCCTTTTCATGGGATTTTTAGGGGGAGGAAAAACCACAATCCTGATTTTTAAAAACGATTTTTCCATGAAAATTCTGCCTTTCCCAGGACTAGTGTCTACGATTCCCGAGCCAGGGAGAGATGGAGGCAAATTGAGGAGCAGAAAGCTCTGGCCCTGCAGCTCCAGAGCCAGGTGAGAATTASATGGAAAAACATCCTGGATTGGGAAAATCAAGGGAAAATGGGAAAAATCAACTTTTTTGAGGCCTTTGTGCTTCCCAATCCTGGAATAAACAGCAAGGAAAAGAGGGAATGTTGTGCCAGATTGGAAATTACGGAGAATTATGGCCCTGGGAGTATGGTCAGGGCTTGGAAAAGGGCTCAGAATCCATGGAAATGGGGAAAAAAATGCAGGTGTGGCACTTGGGGGCAGGGTCAGGTGGCTCTTGAAGGGTTGATTCCGTGATCACAGAGGTTTTTTCCCAGTTCTGTTGCTCCTAAATCCTCCTTTACCCTGCTCCCAAGGGTCCCAGTGAGAGGAGTCCCTGATCCCAATCCCAGATCCCAATCCCAGCTCCTGATCCCAGCTCCTGATCCCAGATCCTGATCCCAGCTCCCTCATTCACAAATCCCTCACTTCCCAGTCCCAGATCCCAATCCCAGCTCCCAGATCCTGATCCCAGCTCCTGATCCCAGCTCCCTGACTCCAGATCCCAATCCCAGATCCTGATCCCAGCTCCCTCATTCACAAATCCCTCACTTCCCAGTCCCAGATCCCAGCTCCCAGATCCTGATCCCAGCTCCCTGACTCCAGCTCCTGATCCCAGATCCCTGACTCCAGATCCCAATCCCAGCTCCCAGATCCTGATCCCAGCTCCCTCATTCACAAATCCCTCACTTCCCAGTCCCAGCTCCCTGACTCCCAGATCCCGATCCCAAATCCTGATCCCAGCTCCTGATCCCTGCCTGACTCCCAGATCCTCATCCCAGCTCCCTGACTCACAAATCTCTCACTTCCCAGTCCCAGATCCCAATTCCAGCTCCCAATCCCAGATCCTGATCCCAGATCCCAATCCCAGATCCTGATCCCAGCTCCCTGGCTCCCAGATCCCAATCCCAGCTCCTGATCCCAGCTCCCTGGCTCCCAGATCCTGATCCCAGTTCTCTCACTCACAAATCTCTCACTTCCCAATCCCAGCTCCCAGTCCCAGATCCTGATCCCAGCTCCCTGACTCCCAGATCTTGATCCCAGCTCCCAATCCCAGCTCCCTGACCCCCAGCTCCCAGCCCCAGGTGCTGACCCAGCCGTGTGTCCCCTCTGTGCAGCGGCTGCAGGAGCGGCAGCGCTCGGTGCAGGACCTGGTGGATCTGCACCTGCGGGTGCCCCTGGAGAAGGAGATCCCGGTGGCCGTGGGGCCGGTGGGGCCGGAGCCAGCCCAGGGCGAGGAGGAGTTCCCCGAGATCACTGAGGTGGGGCTGGGGGCTGAGCAGCTCTGGGGATAACGGGGCCCTGCTCCCCTGGGGTTTGGGGGGACAAAAAACCCACTTCAGGGTAAATCCTCGGGGGTTTGGGTGTCAGGAGATGCAGGAACTCTGGGCAAGGAATGGGGCCCTGGGCCCTGCTCCCCTGGGGTTTGGGGGACAAAGAACCAATTTCAGGTTCAATCCTCGGGGATTTGGGGTCAGGAAATGCAGGAGCTCTGGGCAGGGAACGGGGCCCTGGGCCCTGCTCCCCTGGGGTCTGTGGTTTGAGGGGCAATTTGGGGTAAATCCTTGGGGATTTGGGGTCAGGAAAAGCAGGAGCTCTGGGTAGGGAATGGGGCCCTGTGCCCTGTTCCCCTGGGGTCTGTGGTTGGAGGGGCAAAGGATCCATTTGGGGTAAATCTTTGGGGATTTGGGGTCAGGAAAGGCAGGAGCTCTGGGCAGGGAACGGGGCCCTGGGCCCTGCTCCCCTGGGGTCTGTGGTTTGAGGGGCAAAGGATCCATTTGGGGTAAATCCTCAGGGATTTGGGGGTCAGGAAATGCAGGGGTCTGGGCAGGGAATGGGGGGCCCTGTGCCCTGTTCCCCTGGGGTTTGGGGGACAAAAAACCCATTCCTGGTTAAATCCTTGGGGATTTGGGGTCAGGAAAAGCAGGAGCTCTGGGCAGGGAATGGAGCCCTGTGCCCTGCTCCCCTGGGGTCTGTGGTTTGAGGGGCAATTTGGGGTAAATCCTCGAGGATTTGGGCTCAGGAAAAGCAGGAGCTCTGCCTCCCCCCCTGCTGCAGGAAATGGAGAAGGAGATCAAGAGCCTTTTCCGAGGGGGGAACCAGGACGAGGTGCTGAGCGAGGCYTTCCGCCTGACCATCACCAGGAAGGACATCCAGACCCTCAACAACCTCAACTGGCTCAACGACGAGGTGAGAGCCCCAAATTCCCATTTTCCCATTCCCCACGAGGTGCTGGGAGGGGGTTTTTGGGATTTATCCCCACCCCGGAGTGATAAACCCATGTCAAATGAAAATAATTTCATGTACGTGGGGAATTAATGATAGTGGGAGGCTGGGATTGATGTCAGCAGGGAAAACAACAAATAAATCCTAAATAGAGACTTGTATAAAGGCAAATTCCTAAAAATCCTTAGATTTTTTTCTGGAATGTTTTAATGCTGTGGAGCTGTTGGGTTTTTTGAAGGTTCTGATGCTAATCCTCCTTTTTTCAGGGTTTGTTCCCTGACTTTACACAGGGCCACAAATCTGAACCCCTTAATAAAATGAATGAAATTAAATATATAAATATACAAATACATAAATGTATGTGACACTTAGAAATATTCAAACATTTACAAATAACACTTTAAAATAAAATACACAAATTTATAAATAATAAAAATAAATTAAATTCTATTAAAAAATAACTTTTTTTTCTCCCTTTCTCTCCCCAGATCATCAACTTCTACATGAATTTGCTGATGGAGAGGAGCAAGGAGAAGGATTTGCCTGCAGTCCACGCCTTCAACACCTTTTTCTTCACCAAACTAAAGACTGCAGGGTACCAGGCTGTSAAAAGGTGGACAAAAAAAGTGGATATTTTCTCTGTGGATCTGCTGCTGGTGCCCATCCACCTGGGAGTGCACTGGTGCCTGGCTGTGAGTGCTGAGTTCCCCC